>OY759265.1:13662260-13739760 GCA_963662155.1 Lamellibrachia columna
TTAAACTGTCTTCAGCCCAGGCCCGGCCCGGGCCCGCAGTATGTAGGCCCAGGCCCGGCCCAGCCCAGCCCGGCCCGGCCCGCGAAATTATGTAGAGGCCTGGCCCGCGGGCTGCCGGCCGTGCCGGGCTTGGACCCAAAGCCCGGCCCGCGCAGGGCACTAGTGTCCGTCCATTATCGTGATTTAAACTCGTCGCAAATAGTCAACGAAATGTACGAAATATTGCCTCAATACTGACCCCCCCCATGTCGTTCTGTTTGTTGCGCAAGAAAGGAACAAAATAGAGACAGAAGTTCCAGGAAACCCAAACAATCCCTGCTGCTCCAATGATTTAGTTGTGCCCACGGAACGTTAGGGCGCGTTCCGCCAAACACTTCGCCACAGCCACAATCCGAGCCAAGACAAAAACGTATTGTCGTTTAAAAATGCAATACAAAAATAATACCCGGGTCCAGGGATGTGGGGCCTCACAATCCCAACTTGCCCCAATACCCCAGTACCGCTTAATCCGCCCCTGTCTATCTGCCAGGGTAATGATGTACGCAGCAGATCAAAGAGGGTGGATGGCTTACACTACCAGACATTACTGTTGTATTGTAGTTATTCCATTGTCTGACAGATGGAGAAACCGAACAACCGAAATCAAAGAAATTGCCATGCCATGCATGACGAGAAAGTAAATATAAACGTACGTGGTCAAGACAAAATCTTATGCTGGAAAAGTAAAGTTTGAAATGAATTAAATAACTGTTTAAGGATACATTAGTAGACCGCCCGTTGAATGCGACACGGGGCAAATTTTCCTTCTTGGAAAGCCACACCTGACAGTGGTTCTGATTTCAGTAGATAAAATATGTCGTGACGATAATTATAATCACGCTATTTACACACGTAGCTAATGTTCGTGTAATGGGTGTGGGTATGGATGTGGGGGTGGGGGGGGGTTGTGGGGGGGTGAGGCGGTGTACGGCGACGTCGACGGCGACATGGACAACGTCGTGAGACTAGACGTGAGAAGCGGAGCTACACTAGTCCGGGTCTGCCCCGGGGTGAAGTTTAAAGCGCTTTGAGTGGCCTATGGACTGAGTAAGGCGCTATGTAAGAATGTACTTAATTTTTTTTAGTCGCCGTCACGGTTGACTTGTCCGACAGTTGTATTGTGTCACGCTGACAAGTCACTTAGTAAGTTGCACTAATTCTACATATCATTTAGCTGTTTGGTCTGACGAAGAAACTTCCTGAAATTACCACATGCGTCTGTTTCCTTCTACGTAACTTACAACGTGTTTAAAGCACCCAAACGTCCGGTGTTATGCTAAGTCTCTGCTCAGAACGTAATGTGTCTTCTAGTAGCGAGATGGCGCCACCTAACAGCGAGTAATCACCATCTGGAAGTGAGACATCGTTGCACAGAGATATCTGTTTTCGGACATTCCGGTGCAGGGCGCTTACTTCGAGGTGCAATAATTGTGGTCGACGGAATTCACATTCAAAGTGTGAAATATGTTATTGGTTCTAATAAAGCTGCGTTGACACAGGCAATCAGTTCCCAGTTTCTTCCTCTTTCACCTCTGGCGCCTCAACATTGTGTGAGAAGTCAACTCGACACGCGACACACAGACGCGATGGGCCCGTACCACAGCCACAGTCTGTCAAAACTGGGCAGGAGCCGAATGTGGAGTGGGAAGACGGAAGGGGAGCGGATAAGGATAAGGGGGGTAAGAACAATGATGAAAGGGACGAGGAAAGGGGATCAGGAGAAGAAGGGTAAAGAAGAAAAAGTAGAAACGATCGAGCAATCACCCCCTCGCAACAACAGTGGTAGCTCTACACCAACCCCGCTAACTGTAGATCATCCCGGGGTTAGTTCTGTACACACCCAGTAGATGTCGCTGTCACAGCGGCCGGTGTCGCAATACAGCGACTAATTGCCTGTTATCCTGGTGCAGCGTGAGACCGCTATCGTTACTGCTTCGTCACAATCATTATGATCTATGATCAATACCTTCGATATGTCCGTGTGTCACGACCAATCAGTCATCGAGATATTGTTCGTTTGTTCTTTCGCTGCCCGACTATGACTCAAGGTTACGTTTGTAGCAATTATAGATTATGTTTGCACGACATGTTTAACATTTAATGTTAGCACATTTTAGTCCAACTCGTGAATCACGTCCAGTTGACGATGAAAGGGAAGATATTGAGTTAACGTGATTCCAGTGAAATACATAGTGTAGTCCGTAATTGTACACGGTAGCTGATGGGAATATCAACTAACAGGCCTACTAACAAAAATACAAATCCTCCGGACGGAATAACTTGATATTTCGTATGTGAATGCCACGATAACAATTAATATTTAAAAAATGTTATCAAAGAAATATCCGGGTAACCAAATATGCATCTATACTTGGTACTTGGTGCTGCCAGTCAATATCTCTCGAAACTTCGATGTAATATTGGCAGTTATAGCTATGTCTAACTCGTGTATTGCCCTTGTATTACGTAAGTTGGGACAATCGCAGAAAAGACGCATGACGCTATCAACAATTGTACGTATTTGGGGGAGACCTGGAGCAGTTGTATACAGGGGCAACTTGTTATATAGTTGTTTTACGAAAACATAGCACACACATTAAGTCACCATGGACAGTAGTTGGTTGGAAGTCCACCAGCGAATAAATTGTCAAAAAATTGGCCGTTAAGAAGACGGAATTAACGAGTTATGGACACGAATACTTTTTACCACCTAAAACTTTTTTTGGCTATGCTCACATAGTATAATCTCACGCAGCCACTTTGTGTTCGTGAACGAAACTTGAAACATATATACTATAATATGGCATAAGGTTAGGCCAAGTAGAAGTTAAACTGGAAGTCAGGATTTGTTATAGTCCTCGTGCGTTCAACTGCAAAAGTTGTGTTTTACTTGCCATCTGAGTGTTTTGCCTTGCATGGCAATCTTTGTTAAATCTTTCTGGCACAGCCCTATTTGAGCAATTAATAAATATTGCACGATTAATTGAAATGGGGATGTTCGCGCGTGTATGCGTGAGCGCATACGTGTGTGTATCATTCAATCAAGTATAAATCGAATTACATATCTATATATATATACATATATATATATATATATATATATATATATATATATATATATATATATATATATATATATATATATATATATATATATATATATATATATATATATATATTGCCATTCACTATTTCATATTCCCTTCAATAATTTGTGTTCCATTCATAGTTTTTATCTTTCCGGGAATGTGTCCCCTTTGGTGACTGAAAATGAAAAGCTTAATATATAAAGCTGTGATCGCCTACAATGTTATGCACTCTGTGTATAAGATGCAAAATGGTGTATAATCCAATTAATATAATAGAAGTAACATATACGAGTGACACTTGGTTCGTGATCCACGCGTTCTTTGGTGTAACAACGTGCTCGAATGATGTAACAACTCGCCCCGCTTACTGGGCTAGTTGACCGCGCCTGGGAAACATATATATTCACATATCTACCTAACTATAATATGGAATATCATTGGAATTGCACATTTTATTAATACTAACAATAAACTGAATATATACGTTGGCAGAAATAATATATCTAACATAATTTTCACAAAATGTGAATTTAACTGAAAATTGTAAAAACAAGAACCGGTCTCCCGTAATAACTACAACAAGTAATTCCATTGTTTGTAGGAAGGGTGACAGCGGGGTGAATTAAAGAATTTAATTTTAGAAATTGTCATTAACTTGACATTTTTCACGCTACAATGGACTTGCGTTGTTGTTCTGCATAATGTATAATATTATGACAATACTATTTTCACAAAAGGTGAATTTAACTGAAAATTGTAAAAACTAAAACCGGTCTCCCGTAATAACTACAACAAGTAATTCCATTGTTTGTAGGAAGGGTGACAGCGGGGTGAATTAAAGAATTTAATTTTAGAAATTGTCATTAACTTGAAATTTTTCACGCTACAATGGACTTGCGTTGTTGTTCTGCATAATGTATAATATTATGACAATAATCTACAACAACGTCACACGAGTCTACATATATGTGGTGAGATATTCTTTAAACTTTCATATTACATTAAATATAATTTTAGTGAAATGTGTAACATTGACGTCCCACGTTGGTGCGAATGACGTCTTAATAGGCGAGTGACAATCGAGTCGTTTCTGTCTAGAGATCATTGTCACAACCTATGAGCAATACCTTTCAGAAGTCCTCGTGTCCACACCAACCAATCATCGGACTGGCTTAATTAGCCGTGCGCTATATCGGTATCACTTCCTCGTCAAATGTCGACGATTAGTAAGGCACGTGTAATGTTATCTACCACTCCTCTTCTGGTCAAGGGACGATTGTTATCTACCACTCCTCTTCTGGTCAAGGGACGATTGTTATCTACCACTCCTCTTCTGGTCAAGGGACGATTGTTTTGAACGCAGCTACAGTTAGGTCCCTACGTTGTTGAGTGCGGACAAAGGTTCTATTCGGAGGAAGTTTGTTATTAATAATTAAGATCGCTATTACAGTATCGGTCAATGCATTAACGTGCTCGATGCATGAACAAAACACTGTTTGTAGGTTCCGCATTCAAGTAACTATCGTACACTACAGCGACAACGATGTGGAATGGAGACATGCTTGCATTTCAAGTAGGCCACATAAAAACACAAATTCAAAGCATCGGTACACTTTTATGATAACTAATTCGTTAAAAAAATCTACTTTTTAAATTGTTTATATTATGTCAAGTGAGTGTTTACTCTGCCTCTTTGTCTGTTGCATAATCGGCATACTCCAAGTGGGGGTGGCGCCGATAGGTTTATTTTATTTTATTTTGACTTTCCCTTATTTACGGTTAGTGAGTCCACGAAAGATTACATTACCCCCTGGCCCAGACACCAGGTAGAAGGGACGTTACCCCCTGGCATAGACACCAGATAGAAGGGACGTTACCACCTGACCCAGACATCAGGTAGAAGGGACGTTACCCCTGGCATATACACCAGGTAGAAGGGACGTTACCCCCTGGCCCAAACATCAGGTAGAAGGGACGTTACCCCCTGGCATAGACACCAGGTAGAAGGGACGTTACCTCTTTGCATAGACACCAGGTAGAAAGGACGTTATCTCCGGACATAGACAACAGGTAGAATGGACGTTTTCTCCTTGCATATACACCAGGTAGAAAGGACGTTGCCTCCTGGCATAGACACCAGGTAGAATGGACGTTATCTCCGGACATAGACAACAGGTAGAATGGACGTTTTCTCCTTGCATATACACCAGGTAGAAAGGACGTTGCCTCCTGGCATAGACACCAGGTAGAATGGACGGTGCCTCCTGGCATAGACACCAGGTAGAAGGGACGTTGCCCCCTGGCATAGACACCAGGTAGAAGGGGCGTTACCCTCTGGTCCAGGCACCAGGTAGAAGGGACGTTACCCCCTGGCTCAGACACCAGGTAGAAGGGACTTCACCCCCGGCATAGAGACCAGGTAGAAGGGACGTTACCCCCTGGCATAGACACCAGATAGACGGGTGGTTAACCCCTGGCACAGACACCAGGTAGAAGGGACGTTACCCCCTGGCATAGACACCAGATATAAGGGTTGTTAACCCCTGGCATAAACACCAGGTAGAAGGGACGTTACCCCCTGGCATAGACACAGATAGAAGGGATGTTACCCCCTGGTATAGGCACCAGGTAGAAAGGACGTTATCTCCGGATATAGACAACAGGTAGAATGGACGTTTTCGCCTGGCATATACACCAGGTAGAAAGGACGTTGCCTCCTGGCATAGACACCAGGTAGAATGGACGGTGCCTCCTGGCATAGACACCAGGTAGAAGGGACGTTACCCCCTGGAATAGACACCAGGTAGAAGGGACGTTACCCTCTGGTCCAGGCACCAGGTAGAAGGGACGTTACCCCCGGCATAGACACTGTAACTCCTCTCGATGGACAGTCTAGCGCCGACACTGCCGAGTTACCGTGCCCCATATGCGCCGTAATATTCCAGGTGCTGTTATGCATGCGCAACGTGTCTGCAAAGACATCGAATCGAAATTCACACTACCGCACACGTACCTTTGGACTGATCCTTCCCAGGAGAGAAACATACAAATGCAGTCACCCTATGGAGAGGAGAAATCCAAGTTATGACGTCATTCAAAGGTTCTTCCGTGTTCATTGACTGTTTTGGCAAGTCACGTTGGCACGCCAAGAAAATCTGTTGAAATTGTATGAAAAAATCCCGGTTGTCAGAGCTAATTAATCCTAGATAATAGATGATAAAAATGCAGCAAATGTCTCCAAAATAAAACACACGAACTCTGAAACAAACGAAATTGACTAAATGCGAAAGGCACTGGCGGAGTTAATGTCGAAAAGGTGTCGATATGATGATATTAAACATAATCATCCCACGCACAGGGGAAATCCAAATTATGACGTCACTCAAAGAGTTCTTCCGTGTTCGGTAGCTATTTCTGACGTGTCACGCTGACTCGCCAACACTTTTGAAAAGCTGTGTCTAAATGCCTGCGTGTCGGAACCAAATAATCCAGATGATAAATATCTCCAACGTAAAAACTATTATGCAAATATGTCTGATATAAACATTATGCAAATATCTCCAGCACAAAAATAATTAACTCTAAAATAAACGAAAGAGGTAAACATTCGAAAAAGACTGGCGGGGTTAGCGTTAAGGTATATTAATAGAATAATCAGTGGTTAAACATAACTATGAAGGATTTACACAATCAGAAAGCAGCTAGAAACTGAATAGGTCTACGTAGGGTGAGAAAGGGGAGCGCAGTCAGTTTGATGCGTTCTTTAAATGGCGCCGCCGATGTACGAAGCAGCTGCAGAACCAACTGTTCTCTTTCAAGTGTTGAAACAACCTCGCCACGTCATTGTAGAATCCTAGGTTTGACACACTTGCGGACCATACATCCCATAACTGGGGCATCATTCGTGTAACACACTTGCGGACCATACATCCCATAACTAGGGCATCAGTCGTGTAACACACTTGCGGACCATATTTCCCATAACTAGGGCATCAGTCGTGTAACACACTTGCGGTCCATACATCCCATAACTAGAGCATCTGTCGTGTAACACACTTGCGGTCCATACATCCATTAACTGGGGCATCAGTCGTGTAACACACTTGCGGACCATACATCCCATAACTGGGGCATCATTCGTGTAACACACTTGCGGACCATACATCCCATAACTAGGGCATCAGTCGTGTAATACACTTGCGGTCCATACATCCATTAACTGGGGCATCAGTCGTGTAACACACTTGCGGTCCATACATCCCATAACTGGGGCATGTAACACAATGTCTCTGACTTTATTATTATAATGTGTTATGAAAATTAACATCATTTTACCCAATAAAATACGTTTATATTGCATTTTGTCCAGCCGTTATGAAACGTTTAACAAACCATTTTAAGTTGACTGATTCTCAATGTCTGTCTTACTTTGCTAGATAAGGATTCACTGGCTGCACAATCTGGCTGTAGAAAATATATTGTACAGCCCGAATGTTGCATTATCCAACTGGACAATGCACGAATTGCTGCATTGACTCATACACGTGTTGTATTATTAAACTGTACTGACTACACAAGTTTAATTAAAGAAGTATCCTGTACCCCTAAGTAACTCAAGCTAACATGACACGTCATGATTGAAGGCAGTCTCAAATGACACGAGATGTGCCCGTAACGTCTAAGTGTACCCAAATATGCATATGAGGGAACTCATAAATTTTCTGGTATAACTCAACTTTATTTCGTCGACTAACAATCGAGTATTCGGGGCCACATCATATTTTTCTTCCTGGTTCATGGTAGGTGCATAAAGAGTTGCTTCTGAAACAGTTTGTGAATTTCATTATTTTTTCTTTCTTGTTAATGGCAGGTGCACAGAGAGTTGCTTTTATGACAGTTTGGGAATAAAAAAAATTCCCTTGTCAATAGCAGGTGCACAAGAGTTGCATTTGAAACAATGCCCCGGTTTGGGAATTTCTTGCAACAGAAAATATTAACATACGAACATATCAGCATATGAGGGACGACGTAGAGTGGCATGCGTTACGTATAGCATTTCAGGAAAGAAACGGCCAATGTCATGAGACAAGCTCGGGATTGAATGGAATCCTCAAAGAAAAGTAAATCGAGAAGACCAAAGTATAGTGGGAGGAGGTCAGTCACTAGAAAAGTGTTGTTTGGCTCGATGCTTCGGTTAGAATTAACGAATAAGTTAGGTAATTGGCTTTAACGGGATTAGTATTAGTACACTGTTCTGTTAGTCGCTAGCAAAACTGGAAAAATATCACTAGTAAATAAAACGATCCCATGGCCAACCGTAGAGCATCCTGAAGGGGGCGGGGGGGGACGACACCAGGGGGTAAATACTGCACTTACTGATCGTCAATTTAGCGACAGCCAACTAAGCGCTACAGTGACTTGATTATTGGATCAACAACGCGGTTTCGGTGGAGCTGTTCTTTATCACGTAGGCCCTAATCTCTTCGTCGTGTCTCGAGATTATTGTTTTAGTCGCTGAGCAGTTCTTATGGGAAACATCCCGGACAGTCATTACGTGAATCAGTCGTCGGACTGGTCGGCTTTGTCCAGTGTTTACGAACCACGGATGTGCTACATACATGTTCACGAGGGTGGTATGAGGAAGTTTTATTTTAAAACTCGTTGTGGTCGTATCAGTCAGTGAACAAACACATTACTTCCTCACAGTGGTGCTAGAAATTGGGTTGACCGAGGGACACTCGTCATATCCATAGCGGTGAGGTAAACCCTATATTGTCTTGCCTACTACACCCTCCATGCGTTTGAAGATAAATATACAATTTTTTTTAAATTGTGGGTACGACCCCGTGCATACGTAGCTTAACAAATCAGGTCACATAGTATAAACTATGGAGTATATATCCATTATAACGCCTTGACCGTCCAAAGGATTGTTTTAATGACCCGCTTTTTATTTTGGCCACTATTTGTTTACCAATATCGACTTTGCCGTTCAGTAATCAATGAAAACATGATATTTGAATCGAAACATTTATGGCCACCCAGTAACTTCCGTCATTTTGTGCGATCTGCAGCTGCATTCTCTGCCGTCTTCCAAGACTTCCTTCCCAGTTGTTTTCTCTCTACTTCCACAGTCCTTCTCCCTGTTGATTTTTGTCATCCTCTTTCTTTTTACCAGAACATAATAGTTCATAGTATATATTTCATAGTTCATAGTATACAGTTCATAGTATATAACATGATTTTACGATGAAAACGACCAGACTTTCTACATTTAACTAAACCAACCAAAAAGTTTTACAATAACTACTCCATCGTGTGAACATTGCTCCACCAGGGCCTAAGCACTACCGGTCGAGCGTACCTGGCCCATGTAAGTTATCTACTCCACGTGCAACACCACGGAAACTTTGTTTAGTCCGTGACTCATCCTCCCCGTAATTTGACGGTTGCTATCCATGAAAATTCGCGTATAAACAGCGAAGTAAACGCCCCACAGAAACACACAGACGAACCATCGTCAGAGGAACAGACGCCCAGAAAATTCAGACAGAAGACTGGTTGCTGATAGGCAGTGGCAGTTTTAGGATCTAGTAAAGGGAGGCCAAGGGGAGCCTAGTCACCCGTACTACCATGTACCGTACTACCATGTAGCGGCGCAACGGAAAATACGAAAACATATATAATAATTAAAGCCAAAGGAGCCTGGCAAGACCGACCGCTAAACACGCCATTGCAGATAGGACTGGGTGGCACCGATTGCTATCTGTCTGGTGTGCCTAACGGCGCAGGGTGTGAGTGAGTGAGTGAGTGAGTATACGCCCATTGCTTACGTAGCGTAACGACGCCACTGCTTAGTTTGGCGATAGCTGTCATACATCGTGTCGGGTAAAGTTTCTAAAGTAATGTTACAACAACTGCTGATAGATCTGTGTGAATCACATATCGTGAGGTTACGGCTGTAGGAACGCGTGCCCGACATTGTCTCGACATAGGACAGCTACTACCAAACCAAGTGGTGGCGTCGTTGCGCTACGTAAGCAAAGAGCGTATACTCACTAACTTCCTCCCTCCCTCGCGCGTGCACGCACGCACGCACGCACACACGTACTCACTCACTCACGACGTATTTAGCGGTGGGCCATTGGGCCATTGGACCATGCGCCCCTTTGGCTTAAAATATTTGATTTTTACCGTATCTTTCAGTTGCGCCGCTACAGCGTAGCGTCGGCGAGTTCCTAGAATCGCCACTGCCTATCTGCAACCAGTCCTCTGTCTCAATTTTCTGGGCGAGTGCTCCTCTCACGATGGTCCGTCTGTAGAGGTTTTTGGGAGTTTGCTTCGCAGTTTTTAAGCGAATGTTCGTATACAGCAACCGTCAAACTACGGGGAGGATGTCGCAAACTAAGTAACTACACAGTTCTTAGCTTCCGTGAAGTTGCCCGGGTGTGTATAATTTATATGGGAAAGGTTCGTTCATCCCATGGTGTTTGGGCCCGGTTTGAGGCAACTTGACACGATTGTGTAGCTACTGTTAAACTCCTTGGTTGATTTAGTTAAAGGCACATTGACTAATAGCTTTTATCGTAAAGTTATGGGTATGAACACTGTTTGTTCTAGCGTCTTCACCCTGCAAAATGTGTTTTAATGAAGATGTTTTAATATAATTTGACCGTTATCTGTGTCTGAAAAAAAAATAACTGGCCCATATTTTTTTAACCAGCCCAGGACCATTTTGAACCGGCCACGGAGAGATTGAATTGACCCCACAAAATGTATAAATTATAAGTATACGCAATAAAGCAAACTTGTCGTACGTAAAAAAACTAAAACAGACCATGCCTGCTTTAAATTAGAATAAACAATAATTTAATAAAGATAAACCATACCAAATGTTGTCTTTCATTTCTTATAGCAAGCAGACCAATAAAATAAAGTAATGAATTTAATAAAGATTTCAATGCGAATTTGATATGTGAAACAGTTACAACTGTTGAATGTAACATTATGTTTGATGGCAACGTTTTGCGCGCAGTGCCACTGCCCTGGCTCAGGTCTGGCACATGCAACAATCTATGCTGTTCTCAATTCACTCCAAATCGAAGCCTCATTCTCAATTCACTCCAAATCGAAGTTCATTTTCACAGCCAAATATCACATTAATCAGCCAATCGGATTGTCTCCATCCTTAGTATCACCAGTATGAACTTACGAAGTAAATTGGCGTAATATCCTTCAAAAATGTGTTCGAGCTATACGATTCTCGCAACTTCGTCCGCCATCTTTGCTTTAGTGATTCCTTAGTATTCCCCGAGATACTGACGTCACTAAATGTGAATCATCCAATAGGCATCCATGTTACAAATACCAGGGGTTTCCTTTGTTTGTGCAGACTTCACCTTTGCCATATGGCGGCAATTTGTCGTTGGCAAGGAAGAAGTAGTTTGTCACAATTGTATTTTTTTCGAATTAGGGTTGATTAGTACGTACTGTAATGTGCATCACTAGTACAGTCCGACCCAGCCGTGGCCATCAGATGGGGCCGATAACGCATTTTTGCTAACTGAGTCGGCGGGAAGCATTTTGATTCGGCGGTTGCCGATAAAGAGGCCTTAATTTCGAACACTGCGTTGTCTGCGTTGTGTATTTGAATGTTTTTATTCGAATATCATGTTAATGTTGATTGCTGAAGGCAAGGTCGATATTCATAGACACATAACGGTCAAATTATAAAAAGTTTTTAAACACACTTTGAAAGGTCTAGATCGTTTGCATTATATAACATGATTTAAAAAAAACAGACTTTGAAAATTTAAGTTAGCAGGAACTCACGGACATTAATAATACAACTGAAAAAATACCTTTCAATGTGTCGATATGTCAGGGTACCGGTACTAATGTGTCACGCAGCCCGGGGCTCGAGAGGATGACTCACCGCTATAAAAAGTGACATGACAAGTCCCCCCCCCGCCAGCCAGTTTCGCCACCACTGTGACGAAATAATATGTTTGTTCACTGACCGACACGACCACAACGATATATAAAGCTAACTTCGTTATCCGCTTTATAATAACTGTGTTGTACAGCACATCCGCTTTATAATGACTGAGTTATGTGTTCAAGATCCGGCCCAGGCACGGTACGTACTAACGTATTTATGCTCTTCGCACCCTAGTGGGTGAATTAGGCCACTTATGCAACTTCCACCATTTTGTACGATCTCTACTTATTTTCTCTGCCATTTTCCAAGAACCCCGTCCCAGTTGGTTCCTCTTTAATCTTGCCCTTCCTCTTTTCCTCTACCTTCAGGGACCCAGGTTAATGATAGTTATGTGTTATAATACCCGTCTCTCCTAAGTGGGTGGCCGATCCGTTGTACATGTGCGTGTGGTGTAAAAACCTGTCTCTCAACATTGGGGCCTGCGTATCCCTCGTGGTTCGGATGATCACATTAATGTCTTATCTCGTTAATTGGGGACGCAAAAGAACCTTCGACAACTGGCACTCTGGCAGTAACCAGTGCCTGCATAGAAAGGTCGGCGTGGTAGTAGTATAGATAGTATTCAAATTACAAAACCAGGAACGAGTGATGAAATGCCATTAATGGTCCTGTTGGAACCGACCGAGCAAACGTGGAATCGTATCTACATCCGGGACTCTCGTTATATTGGCTGTCGACCAATCGTTGCTTATCAAAGTTATATTCGGTATATGTCGTATTTCGTTTTTGAAATATATGTCGTTTACTGATACAACATTTTATATCGCTGACACTTTGAACACATCGGACTGCAACTCTCGGAAAACGAAACATAAATTATTTGATGAAAATTAAGATCGCAGTGTATCACTATCATGTGCTAAATTAGCTAAGCTTGTTGGTAACTTAAAATACAAATGTTTTCTAGGCTATCCACTAAGAATTGATGTGGACAGAACCCACTGGTGAGAGGCAAATTGTTGACTCGAGTTGTAGGTGCTGACTCGAGCAGCACTCGAGTCGCCCATTTTCATGACTTGCGCCTTGAATTCAAGAGAGATGACACGAGACTTGACTTGGAATTTAAGAGAGATGACACGAGACTTGACTTGGAATTCAAGAGAGATGACACGATACTTGACTTGGACTTGGATGTCATAGGTTTGAGACTTTACTTGACTTGTCAGATTGTGATTTGCCAACAAGTATGATGGATAGAAACGTACGCAAAACGAGACCACGCTGTCAATACTTGTTATATACTTATTATGATTGGCTAATGTTGTGACGTGGCAACATCAACCTAAATTTATCGCTAAAAATTACCGCAGACAAACCGCAACAATTATGACAATTGGTGAACTTTGGTGACTCGGGACTTGACTTGGGAGTGTTAGAGATGACCCGATACTAAACTTGCACTCAGAGGTCAATGACATGGGATTTGACTAGACTTGACTTGCGGGTCAATGACTTGAGATTTGATTAGACTTGACTTGCGGGTCAATGACATGAGATTTAACTAGACTTGACTTGCGGGTCAATGACTTGAGATTTAACTAGACTTGACTTGCGGGTCAATGACATGAGATTTGACTAGACTTGACTTGCGGGTCAATGACTTGAGATTTGACTAGACTTGACTTGCGGGTCAATGACTTGAGATTTGACTAGACTTGACTTGCGGGTCAATGACTTGAGATTTGACTAGACTTGACTTGCGGGTCAATGACATGAGATTTGACTAGACTTGACTTGCGGGTCAATGACTTGAGATTTGACTAGACTTGACTTGCGGGTCAATGACTTGAGATTTGACTTGCAAAGTGTACGACTTACCAACCAGTCTGGTGCTAGGAGGATACCTCTAAACACACTATTTCTACGCACCGCAATTCGAAACTTTCACCAGAAAGAGTAGTTTGAGCACTGGTCGATAAGATGACCATGGTCATTTGATCAGGAATTGGTGTTTCGTAAACACTGATGGACAAAGCCGACCAGTCCGACGACTGATTCACGTAATGACTGTCCGGGATGTTTCCCATAAGAATTGCTCAGCGACTGAAACAATAATCTCGAGACACGACGAAGAGATTAGGGCCTACGTGATAAAGAACAGCTCCACCGAAACCGCGTTGTTGATCCAATAAACAAGCCACTGTAGCGCGTAACTGGCAGTCGCTAAATCGACGACGTAAGTGCAGTATTTACCCCCTGGTGTCGTCCCCCCCCCGCCTCCCACAAGATGCTCTACGGTTGGCAATGGGATCGTATTATTTACTAGTTATATGTTCTAGTTTTGCCAGCAACTGACAGAGCAGTGTATTATTAATAATCACGTTAAATCCTATTACCTAACATACTTAATCATCTTCGTTAATCTTAACGGGGGCATAGAGACGAAACAACGCTTCTCCGACGCATTTTATGTTGGTTGATTTTTAAGACATTATTTATCCGACTATATTAGTCTTCCCGGTTTTCTTTTCCCTTCAGCCCCATCTTTTCTTGTGACATTGGCAGTTCCTTTCCGGAAATGCTACAAGTAATTCAGACCGTTCTACGTCGTCCCCCATATGTTCATATTTTATGGTGCACGAAATTTCCAAACTGTTTAAGAAGCGACTCTTTATGCACTTACCGTGAACCAGGAAGAAAAATATGATCTATCACCGATTACTCGATTGTTAGTCGATGAAATAAAGTTGGGTTATACCAGAAAATTGTGAAGTTCTTTCGTGTGCATATTTGGGTACACATAGACGTCACTGACACATTTCTTGTCATTTGAGACTGCCTTCAACCATGAAGTGTTCGGTTAGCTGGAGTTACTTAGGTGTACAGACTACTTCATTAATTAAACGTTAATAGTCAGTACAGTTTAATGATATAACACGTGTATGAGTCGATGCAGCAATTAGTGTACTGTTCATTTGGATAATGCAGACGTTTGATGACGGTTGCCTAAACGTAATAAAAATGTATTTTATTGGGTAAAAATCATGTTTATTGTCATAACACATTAGTATAATAAAGCCACAGACATTGTTGCACATGACTGATGCCCCAGCATATGCACAATATTCGAATGGTAGAACGAGGTTTCGAACCCTGGTCCTCCCACGGTTTGCCTTATCCACATAAACCCACTGCATACGCACCACATGCAAACTTATATTTTAGCCTGTATGGGGTAAGCTCACTGACTAAATACCCAGTTGACCGTCGGACGTTCTACAGCTCTGCTAGCGCGCCACACAAGATATATATATCCTAGGGATTCTTTTGATAACGTCCTCTCGTTACCAATGCAATGTTCAATAGACATAGTCACCCGCTCAATAGTCACAATCACCTGCATATTCGAAATAAACATATTCTTCCAGAACATACGTCAGATTACCTACTGCATCAAGTCACACTCCACCGTACTCAGTATGACATGTGTTTAGTACGCGGGCACTGCATACTTGGTTGTACAAAACTCCACCGTACTCAGTATGACATGTGTTTAGTACGTGGGCACTGCATACTTGGTTGTAAAAATGTTTGAGTACTATTTATCACACCCAAGATTACTATGTGTTCTTCATTCCCTCGCCTGGTAATAATATATTTATTATCAACGTGCTGAGGACGCAGGCGGTTTGGTAGCCGAACTGGAACAACTTGTAATATGTATATACAGTGAAATAAAATAATGTAGAACATTGGGTGTCAATCAATGCAAATGTGTGCACGCACAACAAATATTGTCGTGACCTTCTCAGCTTTGGGATGATATATTATATCTGACTATTGCTCTTAAATGCACTCAGACTGTTCAGTTAAGAATGTCTTCGAGTTCATGTGTCTACTTTAGCGTTGTAACTTGCGATATGTGATACACACATATCTATCAGTGGTTATTGTAACATTACTTTAAAAACTGAATCGTTGCAGTATTTGCAGATGCACTTTCTTCAGTTAGTTGGTCAGGCAAAATGTCCAAGCACACTACTAACCTTCCTGGCACCTGCACATTCTTTCTATACACCGTGAGTCTTGTACGTCGTGACTTTAAATATGACGTCAGCTCTTCCTGATAGGCGTTGGTTCGGTTTGTTCACAAAAGAAGATGCATCTGCAAATACTGCAACGATTCAGTTGCCGCTATTTTTAAAGTAATGCTACAGCAACCGCTGATAGATCTGTGTGAATCACATATCGCGAAGTTAAATCTGTATGCAGCGACAACGTCGGGCACTCCCTCATACATTCAAAGTCACGACGTACAATACTCGCTAGTCACGATGTGTAGAAAGAATCTGTACGTGCATGAAAGGCTAGTAATTTAATTGGACACTTTACCACACCACCTAACTGACCAAACAACGCTAAACAAGGCACAGTAACTCCAAAACATTTTAAACTGAACAGACTGGAGCAATAGCCAGGTACGATATATCATCCCAAAGTTAAGATGTCCACAACAATATTTGATGCGCGTACACGCATTTGTATTGATTGACACCCAATGTTTTAAATCATTTTTTTCGCTGTATATACACACTACAAGTTGTTCCCGTTCGGCTACCAAATCGCCTGCGTCCTCACCACGTTGATAATAAATATATTATTATTAGGCGAGGAAATGAAGAAAACAGAGTAATTTCGGGGCGTGATAAACAGTACTCCAAGTTTGTACAACCAAGTAAGCAGTGCCGGCGTACTAAACACATGTCATACTGAGTACGATACAGTTTTGTACAACCAAGTAAGCAGTGCCCACGTACTAAACACATGTCATACTGAGTACGATAGAGTTTTGTACAACCAAGTAAGCAGTGCCGGCGTACTAAACACATGTCATACTGAGTACGATAGAGTTTTGTACAACCAAGTAAGCAGTGCCCACGTACTAAACACATGTCATACTGAGTACGATAGGGTTTTGTACAACCAAGTAAGCAGTGCCCACGTACTAAACACATGTCATACTGAGTACGATAGAGTTTTGTACAACCAAGTAAGCAGTGCCCACGTACTAAACACATGTCATACTGAGTACGATAGAGTTTTGTACAACCAAGTAAGCAGTGCCGGCGTACTAAACACATGTCATACTGAGTACGATAGAGTTTTGTACAACCAAGTAAGCAGTGCCGGTGTACTAAACACATGTCATACTGAGTACGATAGAGTTTTGTACAACCAAGTAAGCAGTTCCGGCGTACTAAACACATGTCATACTGAGTACGATAGAGTTTTGTACAACCAAGTAAGCAGTTACGGCGTACTAAACACATGTCATACTGAGTACGATAGAGTTTTGTACAACCAAGTAAGCAGTGCCGGCGTACTAAACACATGTCATACTGAGTACGATAGAGTTTTGTACAACCAAGTAAGCAGTGCCGGCGTACTAAACGCATGTCATACTGGGTACGATAGAGTTTTGTACAACCAAGTAAGCAGTGCCGGTGTACTAAACACATGTCATACTGAGTACGATAGAGTTTTGTACAACCAAGTAAGCAGTTCCGGCGTACTAAACACATGTCATACTGAGTACGATAGAGTTTTGTACAACCAAGTAAGCAGTTACGGCGTACTAAACACATGTCATACTGAGTACGATAGAGTTTTGTACAACCAAGTAAGCAGTGCCGGCGTACTAAACACATGTCATACTGAGTACGATAGAGTTTTGTACAACCAAGTAAGCAGTGCCGGCGTACTAAACGCATGTCATACTGGGTACGATAGAGTTTTGTACAACCAAGTAAGCAGTGCCGGCGTACTAAACACATGTCATACTGAGTACGATACAGTTTTGTACAACCAAGTAAGCAGTGCCGGCGTACTAAACACATGTCATACTGAGTACGATACAGTTTTGTACAACCAAGTAAGCAGTGCCGGCGTACTAAACACATGTCATACTGAGTACGATAGAGTTTTGTACAACCAAGTAAGCAGTGCCCGCGCACTAAACACATGTCATACTGGGTACGATAGAGTTTTGTACAACCAAGTAAGCAGTGCCCGCGTACTAAACACATGTCATACTGGATACGATAGAGTTTTGTACAACCAAGTAAGCAGTGCCGGCGTACTAAACACATGTCATACTGAGTACGATAGAGTTTTGTACAACCAAGTAAGAAGTGCCCGCGTACTAAACACATCTCATACTGGGTACGATAGAGTTTTGTACAACCAAGTAAGCAGTGCCCGCGTACTAAACACATGTCATATTGGGTACGATAGAGTTTTGTACAACCAAGTAAGCAGTGCCGGCGTACTAAACACATGTCATACTGAGTACGATACAGTTTTGTACAACCAAGTAAGCAGTGCCCGCGTACTAAACACATGTCATACTGAGTACGGTAGAGTGTGACATGACGCAGTAGATAATCTGACGTATGTTCTGGAAGAATAAGTTTATTTAGAGTATGCGGGTGGCTATGACTATTGAACATTGCATTGGTAGCGAGGGCGGACGTTAGCAAAAGAATCCCTAGGATATATATATCTTGTGGCACGCGCTAGCTGAGCTGTATAACGTCTGACGGTCAACTGAGTGTTGAGTCAGCGAGTTTACTCCATACAGCCCCTTCGGTTGCTAACAAGGGAGTTTGCATGTGGTTTGCATGTGGTTGGCATGCAGTGGGGGCATAAACGTGAACAGTAATTTTAAAACCAAGAGAGTGCAAAGAATGAGGGGATTCCAATACACTTACTGCCATTCGAAGGTTGTTTTCAGATTCGTTCAGTAACCATTGCATCACTGCACTCAGCAGTATAAATTAGCCCCTGGCAATAGCATTGTCCCTAGTTCGATGGTCATAAATAGCTATGTGGTCGCTGGTATAAATAGCACGGAGGGGGGTTAGGTTGGGTAAAACTGGACAAAGCAACAAGTCAACTTGACCGGGCTTACTCACAATAACTGTCGCCGTCACCGACGGCGCATATCCCAAGGACTTAATTGCCATGTTTTCAAAACCACCGAACCGTGCTAGGCTCGGTGTCTACACGGGGCTGTTGATGTGTTGGCGCTTTTATGCCACTGGCGTACGCGCAGCAGTGTCAGAATTCACAGTGGATGCGGGGGCGGTCTCGTGCATGCCCAGAAGCTGGAGTCACTGTATAAATATGCGCACTAGATATATAGAGCCGCAGTTTGTATTTGCAAATCAAAGTTCGGTGTTCAACAGCACCCGGAGACTGAGTTAACCAGATGCTACGACATTCCGTCGTACAGAGAAATCAGACCCGCACGGCTACTGTAGGACTCACAGTTGCGGTTGCCTAATTATTTCCTTTCGTCTGTTTGACCCAGCGAGTCTAGTGTATTCTGCTGGTGTCACAATCGACAATCCCACGAGACTAGGAAGTTGTCGTACGTCCAGTTTTAGACGGACGAATGACGTCCATTAGGGTGATCCCGGAACTTATACGATAGCCATCTACACTACATAACGCCGAGACACACTGCCAAACGGACAATCTTCCGCTAACATCAGAAGGCACAACACAAGCCGCCATCGACATTTATATTTCTCGTAGTGGTACAGTCGTTAGTGTTTAAGCCCGCGCAAGAAACTTTTGGCACATTCGCCTTTCCCGCGGTGAAACTGCCGTACTTAGGACAGGAGTGACATACGCCTTGCGATGGATGAGACGACGGAATGGTTGACCAAGGCAAAGACGCAGCTCGAGCAAGCGGCTACAGCGGAGTCCGGCCTCATCGACGAAGACGGCTTCAAAGCAGCACTGAAACCGGCCGATGTAAGTGAACTGAAGTGAATTAAAACTAAATAAAAACTAATAATTTTAATCGTCATGTCTATGCACACTACGTTGAATTTTTTGTGCGTGCGTGCGTGCATGTATGCATATGCGAGTGGGTATGCTTGCATGTGTGTGCATGCCTGTGTGTGCGAGTGTGTATGTACCAAATTAGGCATAATTAGTTCCTTCTGATTCTGACGAATAACTTTTTGCAATGGTAAAAAGAAAGATTAACAGGGTAGATCAGAACGGACGTTTCAAAGTTGGTCATTTTAAGCCGATGTTCCTTACATCTGGAATAACAAGAGGTCACAGACATCTCTGTATGTCACACATTTCAAGTTATCAGCAAGCAGAGAGTTTCAAAACGTAATTAAAAAAAGGCTTTCACGACAGATTATGATGTCGTATGCTTAGCCGTCGATATTACTTTCACATAATTAGAACAAATAATAGCTGCAAAACTGTGTAACCACGCCTGACGATAAATACCCTGCAGTTTATCCGGCAGATCAGTGTGATGGCTGTAAAAACGTAGTCATTACGTTAATGATTAATAATAGGGCAGTTAAAACAGAAATATCAGTCCAGTGGTTAATGTGCACTTTATGTGCCAGAGTTCTGCGCACAAAACTAGGACACGGCACGATACGTCTGGCGTAAAAAACCTGGCTCTCACCATTGGTAACTGTGTAACCTTCGGATATCCTTGTTGTCGCCCTAACCGGGAACAGCTGGGGACGACGAGCGTCCTGGCAGTGATAGTGCCCAGTGCCCGAATGACTTATTTGACTTAAGCCTGTTTACTGCATAGCCGAGAATAGGCCTTTAACGACTCCTTTCCATAGGACTCGATTTGGACTTCTTGTTTTTCCTTTTATAACATGCTTTTGCCATCCCTGCTTCTACTTCAGGTGTTTCTTGGCCTTTCCCTTTTCCTTTTGACATGAGGGTTCCACGTGAGCGCCTGTCTTGTGATGTGTTGTGTTGGCTATCGATAGTGTTCATCGTCACATCGACTATTGCGATGCATCGATAGTTCTATGTATTGTTACATCATTATAATGCTAGACAGCCCCATATCACATGCTACTAGTTAAGTTCAACAAATAATATCACAACAAGTTATGTACCACCTCAGAGGGACGGTCTTGATTGAATTAGCCATTTGCTAGTGCGTCGGTACACCAAACTGGCGTCATTGGAGTTCACCGCGTCATATGCTGAAGCTCTAGCGCCGCTAGGAAACTGCTATGGTCAGCTGTGAATTAGGGTTTCGATTTTTTGTTGGTGTCGTTGTCAGATTCGTGTTGCGTTACCCCTTAAAATGTGACCCTCTGAGAGTGCGTATTCTCCACCAGCTTTAAAGAAGAAAGACGCGAAGCCCCTAAGGCTGAATCCAACATCCGGCTCTAACTCGAAGTTAACGTGTGGATCAACGCTTAGCTAGTAACGTCAGCAGACACACGAAAAAAAGCCAGTGAATCTGCCGCCCGGATTGTTTATGGCATCAAGACGTAAAAACAACACAAAACTTTTGTTGATGACGTGGACATTTTAAAAATGTACCCCCAAATGTATTTGTTCGTGTTTCACTACCTCACTGTATTATTTTCCCAATGTGCATCACTTTGAGATCATCTAAAACTTCTCTGCAAAAAACCCCACCAAAATGCATATTTATTCGAAATTGCATGTCCACCCTAAATTCTCGGCTGTCCCTCGCTCTGCTGACTTTTGCGCATCCCTGTTTATGATATCATGCTTAATGATTCTGGTTTGTTGCGCCT
The DNA here is from genome assembly GCA_963662155.1 of Lamellibrachia columna. Lineage (NCBI taxonomy): Eukaryota > Metazoa > Annelida > Polychaeta > Sabellida > Siboglinidae > Lamellibrachia > Lamellibrachia columna. Next base: position 13,683,944 of record OY759265.1, read on the forward strand.
CCGAGCTCGGGTTCCTGAGAATTTAGGCGGTTTGTTATTATTATTAATATTGTTATTAGTTTGTATTTATATTCAAGGGATTTATTTCCTAATAACCGCCTCCTATACGTACGATTGTACTTTGTACGTGATTCCCACTGGTGTTTGTGTTGCGACAGGAGTACTTCGCGACCCGGTTTTTCGGGCTCGTGTCGGCCCGCCACGGCGGTGAGCGGGTGGCGGTCGACCGCCTGGTGCGGGAACTCACAGACGTCGCACACAGCCCTGTCGAGACGCGACTACGCACGCTCTTCGACGTCTACGGCGAAAATGGTAACATCACTCTTCGCTCGGGAAGTTAAAGGGAATGTACAAATAATTTTTTTGGTAACTGACACGCAGTTAGTTGATGGTTTCATATAATTAAAATTATTAAATACTCTAACTTAAACTACATCTAACTCAAACTACATCTAAATTAACAGTGATATACATCATGCTTTAATTGTTATTGCTGTAGTAGATTTAACAACAGAAATGGCGGGAATTTAAGAGATCAATAAACTATTATATTTCACCTTCAAAGGTGAACAATTGTTGGTCTGATTTTAAATGGCGTAAAGTGCTATATATATATATATATATATATATATATATATATATATATATATATATATATATATATATATATATATATAGCACTTTACGCCATTTAAAATCAGACCATATATATATATATATATATATATATGTTATTGATACCGATGAATTCAGTGTTGCAATATCCGTAGAGGGTCGGTCAATTAACCAATTAAAATCGTTGTATCTTCCTTTTAGTGCTATTAAAGCGCAAGTAGGTTTTTTTGACTCCCTGTTTATTCTTGAGCGCCTTTGATGTAATTTGGTGGTGGGTTTTACGGCTGCAGTTTTCCCTAGCCCTAGCTCGTAAGTGCACGTGTAATTATAGAACAACGCCACAGCACACGCAATCTCCACACCCACACAGTATGTACACACGCGCTTGCAGTGACGTATTCACGCACATACAACCACACAAGTGCATGCACAGTATTGCACACACACGCTTGACTCAGACGTTAATTAATCTGCCAAGCCATCTACCGGCCGGTAACGTGTATCGAGATAGCGGTCGCTGCGTGACTGCGCACAGTGAAAACTGGGTATTGTTAACCATTGCGTATCACCAAAGCTGCATTCCAGTGCACTCGTACTTATTGTCAATACGAGTTCACGACAGGTAAACAGAGTTCACGACCCCCGGTTAAGCCTTATTTACGAGTCGTCAACTGGGGCTCGTATTTAACTTTCGCGTTCTCGACTCGTAATTACGACTTGACCGTGGGTCGTGACCTCTATATTTACAGTAAATGCGAGCGCACTGTAACACAGATTCACTGCATCTCTTTGGTGTGTCATCCTCAGACAAGCGTGGGCTTACTTCCTCGTGCATGTAACACGTATTCATGACAGTTCCCCTGAAGATGACCAACTAAGTAAATGAATGACACATTGTTTAGTATCGCGTGTCACCACTCTATATCTTTTGTGTTTGATGAGTCTATAAACTTCTTTCCACTTTGTGAATCATGTCTATTTTGTCGTATTTATATGCATCTCCCTAGTTCCCGTTGATGGTCACTACCACGAGCACGAACACTAATAAACTGACCAGTGAAAATGTGTCAAAACATTGGTCACGTTTACGTTAAGTCAATAAAAAATCAGGAATGTGTCTACGTAGGGTTTTCTCGTCATAGACGTTCACGATGTGAACTATGAGACATTCGTGAAGTCAGAGCAAACCAAATTCAAGAAAAGAAAATATGCTATTTGTACCGTTTTGAAGAAATGATACGTCTAGCGAGGGTGGCAAAGTAATTTGTAACTAGCACGAAAAGTATCCACGGAGTCCTTCGCAGGCACATTATGATGTTTTCTATCGCCTCTTGTAGAGTCGGGCAGCATCGACGATTGATATGATTTGCCTATCGCATCGTGTAGAGTCAGGCAGCATCGACGGTTAACATGACTTGTCTGTCGCCTCGTGTAGAGTCATGTAGCATCGACGGCTAGCATGACTTGTCTGTCGCGTTGTATAGAGTCAGGTAACATTTGACGGTTAACATGACTTGTCTGTCTGTCGAGTCGTGTATAATTGGGTAGCATCGACGATTGATATGATTTGCCTATCGCATCGTGTAGAGTCAGGCAGCATCGACGGTTAACCTGACTTGTCTGTCGCCTCGTGTAGAGTCGGGTAGCATCGACGCGGCTGAGATGCGGACCATGCTGGCGGCGTGCTGCTCCGTCGGCGCGCTGGGTCCGACCGACAACGTGCTCGACACCATCACGCTGTCTCTGTTCGATGACGCCGACAAAGACGACGACGGGGAGATCTCCTTCGACCAGTTCCGCGATGTCCTGCAGGCGCACACCGACATACTCGACAATCTCGCCGTCAGGTGAGTGGAACATTCGCCAAATGGCGCTACAGGTGTGTGATTGGCCTGGAGGGGAGGGTGATTGGTCGTCTCGCTTATCGGACTCTCGCTCGCCTTTGTGAATCCGCCGAGAAGAGAGTCTGGCCGCAGAGGCGTGGTCTCGTTGTTACACACTGACACCACTCCATTTTGCGTAGGCGTTCCCGTGAAGAGTTGTATCAATATAATCAAAGTTTAAAGTGATAAAAGTTAACTTTTATTTTATGAATTAGCCAAATGCCCGGATGATATCGTAATTAGCTAATCAAGAATGCACCCGGAATCTGGGTGCATACTTGCATTTCTGTCACAATGAAAAGCACACATTGCATCTAGGCGATGATGTGTGCGACAAACGGTGGCGCCACAGCGCGGAACCTGGATAATCGAGGCTAGGTGGTCGGCATATGTAGAGTCAGGTGAATGCATGGGTGGGTAAATTGGGGGCGTAGGGGCGTAGGTGAATGGTAAATATGGATAGGCTTGGTTACTGTGGTTGCAATCGAATTCATAGTGGAAATGGACGTTTAACTTGTCCGAAAAATAGTGCCATCGATAGACTTAGAGGAGGTCTAAAAATACCCGCAACAAACCTGCATCCACGTGCAACCCATTGTTGTCAAAATCAGTGAATGGAAGGGGCAAGAGTTTAAATAGTTTGGTTGAATATCGAGTGGTTGTGTGAATGGATCGGTGGTTACCGATGAATGAGTTACAACGTGTTGGTGCGTTTGGACGGGTAAACGAAGTTAACAATTTTTACCGACCACTCTGCAGATATAATATAGCGTTCTAAGTGCCTTCCTTCGAATTGCAGTCCAGCCTCCTGGCTGCGAGAGGCGCCCCGGCCGCTACCGACCACGACAGTGTGCGCGGGTGCAGGCAAGTACTACACGGACCAGCAGTTCGGACGGACGGTGTTCCTGTTGTTGTACAGCGTTATGAACATTTTCTTGTTCACGTTGCACGCCTACCAACACCGAGACGACAATGTCTACGTCATCATAGCTCGGGGCTGCGGAATGTGCCTCAACTTTAACTGCGCCTTCATCGTCGTCTTCGTGCTTAGGTGAGTACTTACGATACTGTTTCCGCTTCTAAACGCAGTGGCGAGTTTGAGGGGAGGGGTGTTGGACCATACGGGTGAAGGGGTGGGGAGGGGCATTGGGCCATGATCCCCCGTTTGGTTTAATTGTTTAACTTTTTCCGTATATAACCTGTTGCGCGGCTACATGGTAGCATGGTAAGCGAATGGGCGACTAAGCTCTGCCCCCTTCTGCGAGGTCCTGGATATGCCACTGTCTGTATGTCTGTTTTGATATTGTCAACGTCGCCGACTGCTTGAACTTGCACGTATGTTGATAAATCACATATGAATTTAAACGCAAACATTTTTACTACGAAATGAGAAGGACAAGTTTACACATGTCGTGGATGTCTTATTCAGCCCCTTCACGCCACGGTATAAGCCTTACCTACGTATTGCAAAGAGAGACATCCAGACGATTTGTTCTTTCCGTCCGCTGCTTCCTTCATCTACACACAATAAACTGTAGTAGATGTTGCAAGTTTTGTTGTGAACAATAAGCGTTACACAGGCAGATCTAGGATTTGACCAACGGGGGGCGCAGCCACCCATGCAAGGGGTCCGGGGGATGTATTTAGTATTCTTGATATGGTGTATTCCCGGGCATTAGCATTACGTAGTGAACATATGCTCAGATGGATTATTTGTGAACCGCCCTGGATAATGTTATCATTATATTAATTAAATTACCAAAACAAATTCAGATCAAGGAACACGTTGAAACGTTTAATGTATTAGTGTATTGTACGTGTATTGTACGTGTATTGTACGTGTGTTTAGTGTGCATCATTCAGTAGCAGGTCGATGAGCCCTCAGTGGATTAATGAAAGGCATTCTTCTTAGATGCTTCCTGTTGTACATGTCAATAATTGCTTGGAAGTCGACTTTGATGTCCCTGAGGCGTTCCTGCACTCTAAAAACAGATTGGTTAAAATGTCCAGGTTATTGGTCAAATTCAACCAATGTGGTTGGTAGATATGTGTCCAACCAATCTCTTGGTTAAGACAACCAATTTTTTATGGTTAACTTTTTAACCAATCCATATTGGTTAGAATAGTAACCAACATATGTTGGTCAATTTAACCAAGTTATTGGTTAATATATCTAGGTCATGTAGCAACCAATGTAAATTGGTTAGGCTAGGACCAATTATATTGGTTGGAATATGACCAATTGATTGGTTGTCTAGAATAGGACCAATTATGTGGAATTAATACAATATACCATTTAGGCAATGGAATAGACAACAAGCTAGAGTTCATTCTACTATCACTGCATGCATTTAATTTCAGGAACATCATGTCAGTTTTTTCCACAAAGTTGTCAGTGCAAGTCGGTGCAAAACATGTAATATGACGGCATTGAACTGAGACATTAAATCATTTAATCTTTAGAGACCCGGATTTTTTTCAAGAAATTGCTATGCTATTCTTTAAACGCATGTCATTTCATTACTATAAAGAATTTCAATACACATGTATACATTTTTGGAAAGGTAATATCCTCAAGAATTCAGTCACAGTGAAATATTTGTGTTTATAAGTTGTCAGACATCACACTTTATTCAAAATGGCTGACAATCATTATCGCTGGCGACACATCATCACATTTATTAGACAATAACAAAAAAAGTACTACTCACATATGAAAACTGTTTACATATTCAGAAACTGCACTAAAAACTACACAAAGATGCAAAGTTTGAAGAAAATATCTTCATTGTTTCCTGTTCTATACAAAGTACGAACTGTAGGCCTAGCCACAGGCCTGCCATGTCCACGACCACACCCTCTGTGAATAGGGGACCGGTCACGTCCACGTCTTGACTTTGAAGCGGTAGCCCTACCTCGCCTGGGCCTGCCTGTCGTTGCCGTTGCCCTGGCCTTAGACCTAGTCAGTCTAGCCACACCTTGCTGTTGTTCACTGTAGCTGTCAGTGTCACTGCTGCTTTCAGGATGAAGATTACCACTGGTAGCAGCAGCTACAACTGTCGAAACCACTCCACTTCCACTCGGGATTGGATCGATCGAATCAATCGTTTCAGTCTCACTGTCCGAATGAACAGGCGTCACAGCGAGCGATATTTCGGCTTCTTCGTCAGTCTCGCTGTCATCTTCATTCGTTAATTCACTATCTTCCATATCATCAATAATTCGAAGCACCTCGTGTGGATCTGCGATCAAGCGCGATCGCAGCGCCATTACTTACTTTTACGGCGGAACACAAATTATCAACAACAATCTTCAAAACGCTATAACAACACTAATATCAAAAAATTTGCGACGCCATTACTACAGGGAATGCCTAGGCTATTGCTCTATTGATCAATCCCCTACACCCCTCTACCAGATCAATGAAATTACCGCAACAGACCACATATGACCACCCCTATGCCGTCGCGCGATATATCGCGCGACCGGTTTCTAAAGGTTTTAACATAAAATACAATACATTATAAACTACGGGTGAACGATATAGAACTAAAGCCAATAAAAAATAAATGCAAACAAAGGCAAATGATAGAATAGCTCAAACTGGCACGTCTAGTCAATGTACTAGTAACCCTCAAGGTCATGAAAGTATAAAAATGTGTCGTGTGACATATGCACAATGTAAATTGTTAATTGTGTTACATGAAATAATTCAAGAGACGTCACACTGTAATCTTGATTTCAGTTTTCTAGTACACACAAAAGTACACATTACGAGTACACATTTGTAAGGGAAAATAACTGGCATGCAGTGCATGACTCTATTCGTTGTCTGTTTCAATTACTAACTAACCAAGTACAATGCACATAGAGCAGACGGGCAGCTTGATGACAACTAAAAACAAAACAATGTCAGCTTCGTATTTCTAGTCCTAACATTTAATGTGGCCGAGAAGTCCCATCTCTCTTGGTGTGACCACGTCATATGGCGTGGTGATGTTGAAAAGCCCCTTCTGTACGAATGTCCACACGTCTGCTGCCTCAGCGGGGTACTCTGCATTGACTATAAAGAAGACCTTGAAGCAGATGTCGACTGCCTTCACCATAAAGTCCACCTCATAGAGCACATCCTCACAGAGGAGGAATAACTCCTTGGCCGCCAAGATAGTGTCACAAAGAGCGAGGATTTGAGGTTGCCGAGTCATACCTCACTTCTCCTCTCATCTCTTTCTTAGGTAGGCAGCAAGGTATGTCCCACTCTGGAATAAGCAAGGAACACGGAGTATAATACGCTGAAGCATGACGACATTCCAGTACATTATGTGTACATTTATTTATATATTCATTTATAATTACTAAGTTAGTAATGTTTTTGATTACGGATGTGGCATATGCTGCGAAGATAGACATGCCATGTGTACTCCAGTGAGAAGTGTCAAATAGCCAGACTGGTGACTATAGAACAGTGGATTTGAACAAAAAAGTTAATACTTAAACTTACCCCTGAATGTCTCAATCATGTGATGCATTCCCCAATCGGCCATCTTGTCTTCCACATAATTGTCCATCAGTGATGACTGGTGAAACTACAAAAATATTACCAAATATATTAATCAATATAATGTACTAAATGGTAGACATCAAGTAGGTATAAATACTCAAACTACCCGTTATATAGAAAATAGCAACACAGCTGCACAAGTCCACAGTGACTCAATACCATTGTATTTATGTAGTTCACTACACGCGTTTACTTTACTAAGAATGTATGACATAGTATGTAACAGCTAATAAACAGCTACAAGAAGCAATTTGAGTTTGTTAAATCTTGCTGGCTGGTACATGTAGACTATCCTTGAAAGTCATTAACACTGACTGCTGTCTGCCATCTAGTGGAGTATGGCTGTTGCTATGAACCACCCCGCTGGCTTGAGCTGGTCACTGGGTAATTTGTCATTTCTGCATTCCACAGTCAAACACAGGATATATCAGTTTCAAACATTCCATTAAAGCTTTGCTAACTAACTTTACTAACTACTTACAACTCCGCATTTTACAGTTAACATAGAGCAAGATGTACACTGGCTAACAGAGAGTTACTAACTCCTTATGATGATAAACCAAGATCTGGTATATTTCATCAAGAACTCATAGTACTGCTTCCAGCTCTATATGAAAACTGATACGTGCGGGCTTGGCCCGTCTCCATCACTAAACACATACAAGGTCACACCCCTGAGAATAAAACTAGTCATATGTATGAATATATACTAATACATTACATTAAAGTTACATCAAATAATAGCATATTCCTTTATATACCATATCATGCCAAAATTATATAATATAAACAAACTTTTGGTTAAGAAACTATTTGACACTTACCAAGTGTCTACGCGGTGGCCTCGTCAGTTCAAAGTCATGCTGTGAAAAGGAAGTTGCCTGCATCTCACGTGACCACTGCCACTCAGCAAATGTAGTCACCTAGTATTTAACTGAAACTTCTTGGATTGTTTAGTTGTTTTATTATGGGATTCACAAAGTACTAATACAGCGGTTTAAGTTGCTGTACTGCACAATAAGGAAGACATCAGGCAACAATAATAAACAAAGATTGGTTGTAGGCCTAACCAATGTGATTGGTTACCGGACAACCAAAATAATGGTCACTAGTTGACCAATATATTGGTTAAGCCAACCGATATTGGGCCAAACAATTATATTACTAATCTAATGTACTAATACATCGTCTGAAGTTGCTGTACTGCACAATAAGCACGGCATAAGGCAACAATAATGCATAAAACAATTGGTTGTAGGCGTAACCAATGTGATTGGTTACCGGACAACCAACGTATTGGTCACTAGTTGACCAATATATTGGTTAAAACAACCAATATATAACCAATATTGGGCCAACCAATTAGATTGGTCGTTTTCTCAACCAATCTGTTTTTAGAGTGTGGTGCTCCGCGTTACGGTTTTCACCAGTTTTAGATCTTAGTGCAGAATTATCTCCACTCCAGCACACGTGACATATATCAACACCAGCAAGTGAAAAATGCGGAAAAATGCGGGAATATTTAGCTGGATGTTGCACTCGTTGTAGGGTTTTGTTTCTTCTTACTAAGCCAATTTTTTCCACAGTCTGACTTCAGCTGGGATTGGAACAGGGGGAGGCAGGTCATGGTGATATTATTCTTGGAGGTCGATTATGTTGACTCACGTTATTAGGTAGGAACTTCCGGCCGAGCACAGCTTTTCCTCTGATCGCACTGAATCTCGTGTCAAACTCCTGGAGAAGGTGGTTTGGAAATGGTAGGAATTCAAAGTGTCGTCGCCATTATATTCCTGGGGTGTCTGCTTCCGCGTTGTTTCTCATGGTCTGCCTCCCTTGAGACCGATGTCACTGTCCCAGCAATGTTGACCACCTCTTCAGTCATCTTGTACACCTCACTGTACTCCGCATCCCCATTTTGTCTGATGTCGCTAAAGATGTCCTTTACCATAATGACGTCGTCGTTGACCCGGAGGACGTCCTGCGTAAAACCATAGAGGCCTATGATGTACTCAAACATGTACCGATTCACTTGTAATGCAGAGCTTGAGATCTCGCACAGTAGGCCAAAAGCATCCGTCATTGTTATTGAATTCCATATGTTCCCCTCATTTTTCGAAATTGCAGTCAGGCAATCAAGAATAGCTTCATATATTTTTCCAAACACCTCCAGTGTAGTGTGTCGTTCCACGCATCTTGTTTCACACAGTAGTTTAACCTTTCCAACACCCACTTCCTTCAAACTCCACGCTTCTCCCGGATGTTGATCTCTTCTGTAGATTGTTCTAGTCGGCGTTGTATCTTGGGGTGAGTATCAGAAGAATACATTAATGGTCTGCAGGGTACACATCATGCTTTGTACTTCAGGAACCTTGCATGCCTTATATAATGCCACACCCAGGCTGTTGCTATTAAAGCTGTGAGTATACACAATGTAATAATGTGCTCTCAGCTCTCCGATTAAGTTAGTTATCAGACTAGAGTAAAGCCCCAAAAATAATGTTTTCGAGCGAAACGGGAGGGGGGTAAACAAAAGTTCGAAAATTTGATAGCAGGTGAATTAGTAACCAACAAATGTATTATAAGTCTGCTCATTTGTACAACAGACTGAAGATGTTGTGAGTCGATAGTGGAAACCATGCTCATTTTGTCGTCGTCATCACTATAATCATCATCATCATCGCCTTTGTTCGCAGATACTGCCTGACACTGTTGCGATCGCTGAGGCTGTCGACGTATCTGCCTCTCGACGACAACATCTACTTCCACAAGGTCGTCGGCGTCGTCGTCGTCGTGCAGAGCGTCGTCCACACGCTCGCCCACCTCGCCAACCTCTGTGAGTCACACAACGACGACGAATCGTTGTCACCACCTTCACCACCTTCACCACCTTCGCCACCACAACCACCACCACCACCACCACCTCTACCACCACCACCATCACCACCATCACCACCACCACCACCACCACCACCAACAACAACAACAACAACAACAACAAACATACAAGGAAGCAAGCAAACAAACAGACAAACAAAGAAACAAACAAATAAGTAAACAAACAAACAATCATACAAGCAAACAAACAAACAAACAAACAAACAAACAAGCAAGCAAACAAACAAACAAACAAACAAACAAACAAACAAACATACAAACAAACAAGCAAGCAAGCAAACAAACAAACAAACAAGCAAATAAAAAAGTAAACAAGCAAGCAAGCAAACAAACAAACAAACAAGCAAATAAAAAAGTAAACAAGCAAGCAAGCAAACAAACAAACAAACAAACAAACAAACAAGCAAGCAAGCAAACAAACAAACAAACAAACAAACAAACAAGCAAGCAAACAAACAAGTAAACAAATAAACAAACACACAAGCAAACAAACAAACAAATAAACAAACAAACAAACAAGCAAACAAACAAACAAGCAAACAAACAAGCAAGCAAGCAAACAAACAAACAAACAAGCAAGCAAGCAAGCAAACAAACAAACAAACAAACAAACAAGTAAACAAATAAACAAACAAGTAAACAAACATACACGCAAGCAAACAAACAAACAAACAAACAAACAAACAAACAAACAAACACACAAGCAAACAAACAAACACACAAGCAAACAAACATGTACTAATAAACAACAATGACAGAATAAAAGAACATTTACCCAGCATTCGTAAGATGAAACGAGGTATCATGTCCTTATTTTAAGCATACGTAATCCGAAAACCTAGCCCGGAATAGATAGATGTCATTTTATTTTCAAAGGTGACCATATTGTATAATCTTTTTAAATTTTTACGTTGAACAATAAGCATTTCATATACAACCGTAATTAGATTAAATGTATTTTATGTGTTATGTGCATATTTAGGCAGCGCTGCGTGCATTTATTGAACATAACGCTACAACAATATTTGTTATCGTCGTAAAAATTCGCACAGTAGTCCTTTGTTTTAAAATCACCATATGCCTTAGACATCTGACTTTCCCTTACACTACAGACTTATACACGTCTACGACGCCGACTTCCGCTACCAATGTGACGTCAACGGCGACAACGCCCACCTACTGGGAGTGTCTGTTCACGACTCGCTGCGGCATCGGCTGGATCCCCGGCTTCGGCTTCGCCTACCTCTCCGGCGTCCTGCTGTGGGTCGCTCTCCTCGTCATTGTCATCTTCTCGCTGCCGTGCGTCAGACGGGGCGGCCACTTCCAGGTCAGTCGTCACGTCACTTCTCATGTGTCGTCTACTTCGCTTTGACAAATGTAGTTTCTAAAGACGCTTTCATATTAAATGTGTCAAAGCATTGCCGACCAGTTAAGTCGTTGACCGTAGGAACGCCCTCACTTTATGAGTCAACTTGGGCGTAGATATTAGTACGTCGTGTGACACAGTACACCCGGGTCACGGATATTACATCATGTCTATGTAATATATGACATCGTATAATTCCGATTAGTATATTAGTAGGGTGGCCACTTATAGGTGCCTCGTGTCATTACAACAGGTGTTCATAGGTGCCTCGTGTCATTACTACAGGTGTTCTATTGGACCCACTCTATGTACGTCGTCTTCTGGATCCTTCTAATTCTCCACGGCCCCATCTTCTGGATGTTCTTCATCGCTCCAGCCACAGCGTACTTACTGGAGCGGATCTACCGAACTCGGCTCTTCAAACTGGCCAAGTACGGCAGCATTCACATCACGGAGATGAATCTACTTCCGTCGAAGGTGAGTCATTTTCGTCCATGCGGACGTGTCGCTTACGTTCATGCGGACGTGTCGCTTACGTTCATGCGGACGTTGTTAACGTAGTCAAGCTTTATGTGATACGCGATAGTGCTATATTCATATCATCGCACATATTCATATCAATATTTAATTAAGGAGATGCGACATTTAGCGAACTTGCATGGTATGTCAACTAATATTAACGGAACAAGTCTTAACGGGCATCAGCTATCTTCTTTAACCACCAACACAGTGGCATTTTGTGCTAGAAAGGGAAACATGTAACAAATATCCGATCAACTAGTCCCGTTAAGACAAAATGTCTTGGCGGCTCTGAAAATGGCAAAACATGCGAACTTCACCGGCTGCTCTGCAGAGCGCCAAACCCGTTATAATTCAGAGACTCTATTGTGGACATCAAATTTTAGTCAATGGAAAATGTAGCGCAAGTGTTTTTGCTTTACTGTATTTACTGTATTTACTGTATTTACCGACAAGATGTTTCGTAGTTTAAAAGACAGCTTATCAGTATTTATGATTGTCTTTGCGACATGTGCTCTTTTAACAATAAGCGCGTTTTCCTTTTCAAGGTAACGCACTTGGTGATCGAAAAGCCTGACAACTTCCACCATCAGCCGGGCGACTATGTATACGTGAAGATTCCGACGATCACCAAGTACGAGTGGCACCCGTTCACCATCAGCAGTTCTCCCGAAATGCCAGGTGCGGACTTCTTCTTCATCGTGCGCCACGCGACCACGAGAAAATCTTTAAATATCCTAACCAGCGTTTCAACACTCAAAGGAAAGCAAAAACTAGAGAAATACAGGAGCAATTACCCAGATTGGATGCAAATAACGAACAGCTTTGTGAAAGATGTAATATTATTATTTTCTATTACAATTATTAGCATTACTAAGTAAGATGCAGAACACATAAATCTATGATATTGAGAAGGGCGCAGTGAAGTACTGATACCTACTTGTAACTGTTAGATCTGTGTCTGATTTATTCAACCAACGTGAAACGTCTGATTCCACCGACATATCACTGTTATTTGGCTCTTGTTTCTGCTCAGACCATCTTTGGCTCCACATCCGCTCCATGGGCGACTGGACGAACAAGTTGTACGACTTCTGTCGCAAGTACAAACCACTCAACTGTGGCCATGCACGCGACTGTAACCATGACAACGATGACGTGACCTGTATCCAATCTGACAAATCAGCAGACGAGGCAAAGATAGACATGAACTTCGAAGGTGAGAATGTTTTATTGGTATTCGCGTAATTATACGTCTTATGTATTGACCATTGCTGCGTGCATATCTGCATCTTTAGACTGACGAAAATGTTATATACATATGTTTCTAATTTGGGATTGTCTGTGTCGACCCTTCCAAGGTAGAAACCACACCGTTTTTAATGTGTGCCCCATCGTATTTAATTTTCGGTGCATCTGAATATAACTCTTCTGTTTAGTGAATAGATAGCACTTTATTTTCTAATTAGTTAAAATTATTTACTTGAACAACTGAAATAATGAATTATTTACTTAATTGAGTATTTGTTTTAGTTGCCTGTATTGGTTTGCAGTTTCTTGTGTGGAAACGATAAATGACAGAGATGTGCAATTAGCTCTTGAGAACATGTATAAATGTCGTCTTCTACCCATGATTGTCCTTTTTGCAGGACGTACCACGTCACAGCGACGAGACAGTATCACCTTCACGAGGTACCGCAGTATAAAGGGATCTCTGAAGGTGAGCCTGGGGAAGGGAATCAGTCGGTTGGGGGCTAAAATTATGGAGCAAAACGAGCTACGATTAATGCCCGATATGACATAACTCGTTGTGGTTCTCTTTGATGGAAGACATTCGCCCTTTAGAAATTACGTTTTTTTTTCAAATACGTACTAGATAAGTTGCCAGGTGAAACAGTTTTAAAAGGACTGTAGTAATTGATTTAGCAATATTTATTTAAATCCGCTTGTTTCGGTCAATACTGTTTTGGTTGCTACTTGACCATTTGCGGTTTATTATGACAACGAATGATGACGGGCTGTGCGTCATTGCTGAGAAATTAATCTGTAGCTGCAAATCGTACCATTTCAGAGGCGATCCAGTGCACTGCCAGGTCGTATCAATTTAGCATCTATCGAAGAAGCTGGAGCTGCAGCAGAGAATCGGGTAAGTTTGTGTGCGATACACAGATGCAATAATATTTTATACTTCTGAATACTTATTATATTTAATGCACACATGTACACGCACACGCACGAACGTGCGCACGCGTACATCGATCCAAGGTGGAATATGTCTAATGTGTTGGCACCTGAAACATCGCTAGTCAGACTTGATGCCATCCAGAGGCGAGCTGTCAAAATTATAGCTAAGAAGTCGTCTACCGTATTACCACACAATTATTTCTAATATAAATATTGTGCATTGTTTGATGAATGTTTAACACTTGACATATGGATGCAGTTGTCTCTGCGATCCGTCCATAGAGCGTCGCTCAGAGAAGAAATCGTCGAATGCATGTCGAAGAAGGTTCACATTCCCGTGAGTAATTATTTCACGCGATCGCTGGACTTATATAATGACATCTACCGGAAGTATAGTGATAACTTTGTCATAAATAATAGCGCATGCATGATCAAGTAAAGTTGGTTTGATACGACAAACTCATATTTTCTCTCCATTTCTTTATTTCTGTATTTAATGGACGTTTATCCAAACAGGGAGATTAGGTTGTCGCGTAGTTACAAATGCATGCGCGGGTTTTACAATGCATCATTAGAATACTCAAGAAAATATCGTGTTTTAATGTCGCCTAATAATTTATTGGATTATTGATACACATGGAACTATGACACATGCTTTCATGAATATCGTTTTTTTAATTTCGCACAATAAATAACTGGATTGTCGAAACGCATGAAACGATGATAAATGTCCTGCTAAAACTAGGTTTGCAAACAGAATAAATTGCCAGAGTGACTTCACATTGTCTCGATGTAGTTGTATTTGTGGATACTGATCTACTGTAGATCTACATTGACGGGCCGTTCGGCACGTCGACCCGGGAGATATTCGACGCCGAGCATGCCGTGCTGATCGGCGGAGGCGTCGGCATCACGCCCTACGCCTCCATCCTCCAGAGCATCATGTTCCGCTACCTGACGATGAAGAGAACGTGTGTCAAGTGTGAACACGTCTGGTACGAGGACATGCCGAGAGAACTGATGAAAGTGAAGAAGGTGCGTCGTCTAGTGTACACTCTGTGTAGTTGTATATCGGGTATTGTACGTCGTCTGGTGTACACTCTGTATAGTTGTATCTCATGTATTGTACGTCGTCTAGTGTACACTCTGTATAGTTGTATCTCATGTACTGCACGTCGTCTAGTGTATACTCTTGTTGTCTCTCGGGTATTGTACGTCGTCTAGTGTATTGTACGTCGTCTAGTGTACACTCTTGTTGTCTCTCGAGTATTGTACGTCGTCTAGTGTACAATCTCTATAGTTGTCTCACGGGTATTGTACGTCGCTTAATATACAATTTAGCTGTCTCGCGGGGATTGTGCAATACTCACTTGTCAGTTCGTGTATGTGGTAAGTTCCGAAAACGTCCCCGGCTGGTCCATTGTGATTGATGTACAAGTTTAAGGGAAATATTTACGTATGGTTACCAATCTAATATTGTAAATAATGATTATGACTACCTCGAGACGATGGAACATGTCAGAAACAACGCATATTTGACGTGAAATTATAATGATGAATAGCCGTGGACCATGGGACGTGGCTGGGACAACTGGAAGTGGTTATTTATGATCATGTCAAATACCGAGACGATGATATTGACACTGGGACTGACGTGACGAATACAATGACAATAATAGCGACAACGACGACCAAAACATTTACGAATCCATTCTTGAAATTACATTGACATTTGACGGTAACAGCAGCTGTAGAAGAAATCCGGCCGACCATGACCATGTACTCAAACGCTTCTACAACTGCAGGTGGACTTCATCTGGGTCAATCGTGACCAGAAGTCGTTCGAGTGGTTTGTCAGCTTACTCGCACAGCTCGAGATGATACAGGTATGGCCGATATGTCGTCGTGCATTCGTCTTCTATTTACCTGTCTACGACTCTAATTCTGCTTCCACCTTGCACGCGAGATTGGTCTCGCTTGAAATATAGGTCGAAAACAGTATAATTTAACGTATTACCAGAGGAGCTCGCAGACGAACAAAGATTTTTTTTTTCGGAACTCGTGTTTTAGCAAACCCTATTTTTTTAGAGGCTTTCCTATGTACGTATATAGAAATAAATAATAAATTAACATTTCGGCCAACTTTTACTGAAATCTGAAATGACATTGCTCCTTGTAGGTAAGTTGGAATTTGATACAAGTTTTGCTAATTTTGTTGTTACTAGGTCAGATATTAAAAAATTTGCACGTCAAGCCCTAACGTTTTTGTCTTTCTGTAGAGATAACTAATAAACGAATACATTGGCCAAATTATACAGAAATGGTGTTACCCTTGTGGGTCAAATATTGAATATTATCCAAATTTAGCTAAAATGTGGTTTTACAGCGACTTAATAAAATACATCAATTAAATAATTGTTCCATTTTTGTTTTGCGAGTTTGACAAATTATGCTTTATATAATATAAACATGTGAAACTGCAATATTCCTGCAAGTTTTATATTCGAATAAGTAAATAAATCTCGTGTTATGACTGATTATGATCAGAGAACAGTATTTTGCTAGACGTAGCTGTTACTCAAATATTTGCAAGGGACCCCAAATTTTCGTTGCCTTTTTGGGCTGTTGGATTTTAAAAAAACTTTAAAATTTAAGGCTTAATTACTTTTATTTCTGGGTAATCGGCCACCTTAAAGGAAGAACATGTCACCAAATAGAAAACTGGGCATGTTCTTGATAAGATAAGGTATGACACAATTCATAAAACATAATTCTGGCTACGGAAAACGTCCATGCATTGGCTGTTGTTTAACCTTGTGTCTGCCCTGTCGTCGGCTGCAGACGGAGCAGGGGTCCCTCGGCCGCATCCTCGACATGCATCTGTACATGACGGCGGCCAAGTCGGCGGCCGACCTGCGCGGACTGTCGCTGCAGATCGCCCTCGAGACGATGCAGAGCAACGAACACAGAGACACGATCCAAGGCCTCAAGACGAACATTCAACACGGCCGGCCAGACTGGGACGCTGTACGTGTGTAGCATGAGTTCGTGTGATCGTATCGCGGCTGTGTGGAGTGGGGTAGGGTGGGGTGGGGTGTTTAGTAACTGAGAGTGTCCCAAGGCAACTGAGCAGGTTGCCATTGTAAGCATAGGCCGCTTTCGAGTCACTACAGTAAAAACAACCTTCGTGTTTATTGGAGAAACAGTGAAAAACCAAACGAACATATTTATTGCCCGCGTCCATGCAAAAGTACACCTAATCGAAATACCTCATAAAAGTGATTACTGGATATGGATTTATCGCGATATTTTAAAAGAATAACGTATCTGCATGGTTTCCTTATCCATTTAACTGACGATGTCATTGGCATCATCGAAGCTAGCGACATATAAACTTAAAAGCCAGAAATAAGGTCTAATGCGGGTATAAAGATATGTTGATGTTGATTGTAATCTCTTGATATTATTAGACACCCGCCAACATAATCGCCCGTGTTTCCTTACAATACATGTACCGACACAGTGAAGCATCCTTCGAATTCCTGTTGCAGATATTCCGGGGTTTCGACGCCCAGAACGTTGGTAAGGTGAAGGTGTTCGCCTGCGGGCCGTCTGCCATGATGGCCGCCGTCAATCAAAGCTCTCAGCGCTACCATTTCGGCTTCTGTAAAGAGCACTTCTGAACGTCGTCAAAGACGAAGCTGCTACAACGGCCTAACTTTATTTGTATTCTACGGTATTATTATAGCTGGTTTTAGAGCCATTTCTGGTCTTGTAAGCCATATACATTAAAATAATTCAACAAGGTTTCTTGATTATAAAGACCTACACTTACATACGCTAAAACACATTTATTTACCATTAAGTGCAAATATGCATGGTCAGAAATAACAGTTTTTGTGTCCAATTCGTACGATTTTTAAAAAATAAACGTATACCCCTAAGAAATACATAAATATACATGTGTGTCCTATATTTGGTTCTAGTCAACATAGTATAACATAGTATATAGTACCACTTTCGTAATCTGGATGTTACTTGAAACACTGTTTAGTATAGCATACAGTGTAATAATATGTATATACATATATATATATATATATATATATATATATATATATATATATATATATATATATATATATATATATATATATATATATATATATATATATATATATATATATATATATATATATATATATATATATATATATATATATATATATATATATATATATATATATATATACAACTGTGTTATAGTTGTATATATTTTAGAATACTTGTGCAGATCATAAAATTGCTCTCCTAATGCTTTCTTGTTTCCTGCACGACTACTTATTCCCTGCACGACTACTTCACATAAGCCGTGACTGTCTGAATAATTAAGTGCGTCATGATTCAAAGGAACACTTCATTTGAAGAAGTTCGATGTGGCACGATATATATGTTGTAAATTATTTTACTTATATGATTATCTTTGTATTGTTCATATCCACTGTTATTTTATAAATCATAATGTAACTGCTATGCTGATTAACAGCGCCGTGTTATAACGGAGGCCACAGCTGCTTGAAAGACTCATGGTATTTATCCAGGTCCAAGCTGTGTGAAAGTTGTGAATTTTTTAATAATTAAGTACGTCTTGGTTCAAGGGAACGGTTCATTTGAAGAAGGAAGTTCGATGTGGCACGTTACATATGTTATAAATTATATATGTTTTAAAGTCTTCCTGTAACTATTATGCTATTTCACAGCTCTGTGTTATAAAGATCGCGGAACAGAGGCCACAGCTGTCTGAAAAACTCATGGCATTTATCCAGGTACCGGTTGTGTGAAATACCTATTATATTTATCAATGTGCTTGTTACCGTCGTAGCCCTGATCAGGGAATCGTGGCCGGGGTTTGGTCTATGACATTATTCCAGGACAGGACCAATGCTGTTACACGGAGGTATGGCCCAATAACCATCTCCACAATTAGGAATTACCTCATAATACTTGTATATAAAATATTTTTATGTTAGTCTGGTTTGCATAGTTATGTTGATAACAAGTGAAATATGTATGAGATGACGTTTTTACTGATGACACAATCACATACAGTATAATGTTTAGTACTAAAGTTTGTTGTGAACATTATGAAAATAAAATTGAAAGCGAAATCGGTTTCCACGCTGTAATTATTGATATATTCCTGCCAATTGCTACCAAGAATTGTTTTTTCGGCCGTTTATTCTTCGGCAACGAAGAAACGTCTTTACCGCAATGATTACGTGTGAGTTGCCGCCAACTTCGTCTGCGCCTGCGCACTTCGCTAAAATGCTTGGGGTTTCCCCGGATCTCCTGGTCTAAAAATAACTCTATACGGAAGATCGGAAAAATCATGCTATAGTCTCAGACTTCGTTGTCTCAGTCACACGTCAGGTCCATGCATCGCAAATTAGCGACGGATGTGTAGTCAGCACACTCAATCAAGTCCGGCCTGAACCTGGACGACGAGGTGCGGTGACGTGTGATCCACGTCTGTAACGCCCGATCGTGCTGCTGTGCGACGCGAACCTCTGAGGCGTAGACTCGGCGACAAACATTGGCGGATCCAGCGTGAAAATGGCCCTGCATTCACAGACGGACGAGGCGTAGTCTTGAACGGCGACGGCCGTAATCTTAGTGTAGGTAGCACCTGTCAGACCACTCGAAGACGGGACAGATAGTTGTCGGAGTAGTGCACAAGAACAAGAAGCGTCAGATCGTTCTGTAACCGTTTAGGCCTGGCCGATGTATTGGCGGCAGGGAATGCCGCCAGAACAAACGCCGGTGCCATTTCCCCGGACGTTTGCGTCGTACGAACAGGTGGAAAAACGCACAGATACCCAGTCCGGTCGCAGAGGGATCAGACCTGGAAATAGGGTACATACAACGTTTTTTGTGGTTTCTGGTACTTTAGGGTGTACTGATCCAGAAACTGCATGATGCCAAAGTGGCATCATAGAGCAATTTTTACAACCATTTAAAAAGTAGCCTGCCTCATCGTCTGGGGCAAAACAATTGTCGTATAGATAGAAATGAACGCCGTTGTCACTGAGTATCGCATTTGCGAAGCACAACACATGCTTTTGAAGTTTCGTGAATAGCATCTGCTATTTTTATCATTATTGTTAATTAGGGATAAACGAGAAGTAGCATTACTCGTTCTCATAATCTTCACAGTGACTCATTCACATCAACATCCGCTTACTGACATGTTTGTTGGCATTTGTTCGACTTCGATGCGACACGTATTAACCGCATATTTTGCACAAGTAATTTTCTTAAATAATCTTGCATCGTAAACGAACCTTCGCTTTGTTAGTCCATCTTGCAATGGACATGGAAGCCATATTGGAATGGACATGGAAGCCATCTTGCAATGGACATGGAAGCCATCTTGCAATGGACATGGAAGCCATCTTGCAATGGACATGGAAGCCATCTTGCAATGGACATGGAAGCCATCTTGCAATGGACATGGAAGCCATCTTGCAATGGACATGGAAGCCATCTTGCAATGGACGACAGAAACACAAAAGCTTATGCGCTGGGGATGACAACCAATAGAATAACAAAACATGGAGGAGCAGGGTGAGTTTCGCAATAGCGGCTTGTTTCGAAAATAGTGTCCTCTGCCTTGGTAATGTAGGCGTCTGATTCCTCAATGGCCTCACTAACTGTCCGTTTTCCTGCGGGCGCCTCGCTCACTTCTGCTGTCTCCAACAACGTCAAGAGCTGACTGTCTAGCCCGTGGAACTTATTGAGAAGTGCACCATGTTCTCGTGTCTATCATGCACCGTCCGCTCCTTTCACGCGTTCCAACCGGTTCGCAATGTTCGTTATTCTTCTTTTCGCCGGGGCTAGGGGTTTGGGGCCTCACAATCCCAACCTGCCCCAATACCGCTTAATACGCCCCTGTCTATCTGATATTTGTTGTTGCATTGTAGTTATTCCATTGTCTAATAGATGGAGAGTCCGAACAGCCGAAATCAAAGAAATTGCCTTGCCATGCATAACTAGAAGGTAAATATAAACATATGTGGTCAAGACAAGATGTTATGCTGGAAAAGTAGGCCTAAAGTTTGAAATGAATTGAATAACTGTTTTAAGGATACATTAGTAGACCGCCCGTTGAGTGCGGCAAGGGGCCTTGTGAAGCCTGACAGTGGTTCTGACTTCAGTAGATAAAATATGTCGTGACGATAATTATAATCACGCTGTTTACACACGTAGCTAATGTTCGCGTAATGGGTGTGGGGTGAGGGGGGTAGGGGTCACGGGTGAGCGTGGGTATGGTTGTGGGTGTGAAGTTGGGGGGCGTGGGGGGATGATACTTCTTTTTTGTTGGTCGCCGTCACGACTGACTTGCCCGACAGTTGTATTGCGTCACGCTGACAAGTCTCGTATTATGTTGGACTAATTTAACATATCATTTGGCCGTTTGGTCTGACGAAGAAACTTTCTGAAATGACCACATGCGTCTGTTTCCTTCTACGTCACTTACAACGTGTTTACATCATCCAAACGGCCGGTGTACAGTAGATGTCGGTGTCACAGCGGCCGGTGTACAGTAGATGTCGGTGTCACAGCGGCCGGTGTACAGTAGATGTCGGTGTCACAGCGGCCGGTGTACAGTAGATGTCGGTGTCACAGCGGCCGGTGTACAGTAGATGTCGATGTCACAGTGGCCGGTGTACAGTAGATGTCGGTGTCACAGCGGCCGGTGTCGCAATACAGTGACTAATTGCCTGTTATTCTGGTGCAGCGTGAGACCGCTATCGTTACTGCTTCGTCACAATCATTATGATCTATGATCAATACCTTCGATATGTCCGTGTGTCACGACCAATCAGTCATCGAGATATTGTTCGTTTGTTCTTTCGCTGCCCGACTATGACTCAAGGTTACGTTTGTAGCAATTATAGATTCTGTTTGCACGACATGTTTACGTAGGCCAAACATTTAATGTTAGCACATTTTAGTCCAACTCGTGAATCACGTCCAGTTGACGATGAAAGGGAAGATATTGAGTTAACGTGATTCCAGTGAAATACATAGTGTAGTCCGTAATTGTGCACGGTAGCTGATGGGAATATCAACTAACAGGCCTACTAAAAAAAATTGTACACGGTAAGTGATGGGAATATTAACTAACAGGCCTACTAATTAAATACAAATCTTCCGGACGGAATAACTTGATATTTCGTACGTGAATGTCACGATAACAATTAATATAAAAAAAATTCTCACAGAAATATCCGGGTAACCAAATATCCAGCTATACTTGGTACTTGATACTGCCAATCAATATCTCTCGAAACTGCGATGTAATATTGGCAGTTATAGCCACGTCTAACTCTTGTATAGCCCTTGTATTACGTAAGTTGGGACAATCGCAGAAAAGAAGCACGACGCTGTCAACAATTGTACGTATTTGTTCGCGTAGCGTCGCGAAGAATTATACATAGGGGAGACCTGGGACAGTTGTGTACAGGGGCAAGTTGTTACATAGTTGTTTTACGAAAACATAGCACACATATTAAGTCACCATGGACAGTAGTTGGTTGGAAGTCCACCAGCGAATAAATTGTAAAAAAATCGGCCACTAAGAAGATGAAATTAACGAGGTATGGAAAAAAAAATACTTTTTACCACCTAAAACTTTTGGCTATGCTCACATAGTATAATCTCACGCAGCCACTTTTATGTTTCAGGATGGCATAAGGGGTGAGGCCAAGTAGAAGTTAAACTGGAAGTCAGGATTTGTTATAGTCCACGTGCGTTCAACTGCAAAAGTTGTGTTTGGGGCAAGTTGTTACAATTGTTCTGGAGCAAGTTGTTACAATTGTTCTGGAGCAAGTTGTTACAACGGCAATACCGCTCGGGCAGCTCGCACCGATGGCTCAGCCAGCGAGTTGTGTGCTGACAATGACTGAAAGAACACAATTTATTTAACCACGACATGTGAATGTCTTGTTGTACACGTGAAGCCTATCGATAAACCAGTGGCTTCCTTGTCCACTTGCCATCTGGGTGTTTTGCCTTGGATGGCAATCTTGTCAAATCTTTATGGCACAGCCCCATTTGAGCAATTCATAAATATTGCACAATTAATTGAAATGCGGAATTTCGCGCGTATGCGCGCGCGCGCGCGCACACACACACACACACACACACACACACACACACACACACACACACACACACACACACACACACCATTGGAGGTTTCGGTGTTTTACTGTGGCCAAAACCGGTTCCTGTGGTCCTGGTTCCTGTGTTGGTTCCTGTGGTCCTGGTTCCTGTGTTGGTTCCTGTGGTCCTGGTTCCTGTGGTCCTGGTTCCTGTGGTCCTGGTTCCTGTGGTCCTGCTGCTTCGGTGATTTTGTTATGTTGTCTCCTTAAGACATTTTCAGGATCCTTCTGAAAAAAAATGTCATCTCATCTCAAATGCGACTATTCTTCTTTCGGACTCGGCTTTCAGGGTCCAGCTTTTACATCCGTAGGTCAGCACTGACACAACCAAGCTTTTATAGAGTCGTATCTTTGTTGCTGTTTTGATGTTGTTTTTGCTCCATATCTTCTCGAGTCTCGCTATCGCTGATGCTGTAAGGTTTATCCGTGTGCGTGTTTCCTCTGTGGTTTCGCCCTTAGAAGAGATGATCGACCCGAGGTACTTGAATGATGCTATTTCTTCGAGGCGTTCTCCATTCATTAATATAGTAGTTCTTGGCGCTATTCTGCTGTTGACCATGATTTTGCTCTTTTCTGCACTTATTTCCATTCCGTAAGCACGCGCTCTCCTTTCCAGTGTTGTTGTAAGTTCTTGTAGCTCTCCCTCTGTTCCACCGATTAGGTCAATGTCATCTGCGAATCGTAGGTTGCTGATCTCTCTCCAGTTTATCGATTATTGTGCCGTTGAAATTGTGTAGAGCTTCTTGCATGATATTTTCAAGGTATAGGTTGAACAGCACTGGCGACAAAAAGGCATCCCTGGCGTACTCCGACCGATGTTCGAAAGGATTGTCGCTCATTTGCGCATTTCAGTGGGTTAGTCCGCCAGAACCCCGTCAGCCTGAGTCCTCGCGGAAACAGTTGCCCAGCCTGCACCACGGGGAGGTGGGGTTGACTTGTGCCTGTACGGGTCGTCAGTTACCCAGCCGGCACCACGGGGAGGTGGGGTTGACTTGTGCCTGTACGGGTCGTCAGTTACCCAGCCTGCACCACGGGGAGGTGGGGTTGACTTGTGCCTGTACGGGTCATCAGTTACCCAGCCTACACAACGAGGAGGTGGGGTTTACTTGTGCCTGTATCACGGGGAGGAGGGGTTGACTTGTGCCTGTACGGGTCGTCAGTTAC
Organism: Lamellibrachia columna; assembly: GCA_963662155.1. Lineage (NCBI taxonomy): Eukaryota > Metazoa > Annelida > Polychaeta > Sabellida > Siboglinidae > Lamellibrachia > Lamellibrachia columna. The sequence continues at coordinate 13,708,358 of OY759265.1, forward strand.
CCAGCCTGCACCACGGGGAGGTGGGGTTGCCTTGTGCCTGTACGGGTCATCAGTTACCCAGCCTGCACCACGGGGAGGTGGGGTTTACTTGTGCCTGTACGGGTCATCAGTTACCCAGCCTGCACCACGGGGGGTGGGTGGGGTTTACTTGTGCCTGTAGGGGTCTTCAGTTACCCAGCCTGCACCACGGGGAGGTGGGGTTTACTTGTGCCTGTACGGGTCATCAGTTACCCAGCCTGCACCACGGGGAGGTGGGGTTGACTTGTGCCTGTACGGGTCATCAGTTACCCAGCCTGCACCACGAGGAGGTGGGGATTACTTGTGCCTGTACCACGGGGAGGAGGGGTTGACTTGTGCCTGTACGGGTCGTCAGTTACCCAGCCTGCACAACAGGGAGGTGGGGTTGCCTTGTGCCTGTACGGGTCATCAGCTACCCAGCCTGCACCACGGGGAGGTGGGGTTTACTTGTGCATGTACGGGTCATCAGTTACCCAGCCTGCACCACGGGGAGGTGGGGTTGACTTGTGCCTGTACGGGTCGTCAGTTACCCAGCCTGCACAACAGGGAGGTGGGGTTGCCTTGTGCCTGTACGGGTCATCAGCTACCCAGCCTGCACCACGGGGAGGTGGGGTTTACTTGTGCATGTACGGGTCATCAGTTACCCAGCCTGCACCACGGGGAAGTGGGGTTTACTTGTGCCTGTACGGGTCATCAGTTATCCAGCCTGCACCACGGGGAGGTGGGGTTTACTTGTGCATGTACGGGTCATCAGTTACCCAGCCTGCACCACGGGGAGGTGGGGTTTACTTGTGCCTGTACGGGTCAACAGTTACCCAGCCTGCACCACGGGGAGGTGGGGTTTACTTGTGCCTGTACGGGTCATCAGTTACACAGCCTGCACCACGGGGAGGTGGGGTTTACTTGTGCCTGTACGGGTCATCAGTTACCCAGCCTGCACCACGGGGGGTGGGGTTTATTTGTGCCTGTAGGGGTCTTCAGTTACCCAGCCTGCACCACGGGGAGGTGTGGTTTACTTGTGCCTGTACGGGTCATCAGTTACCCAGCCTGCACCACGGGGAGGCAGGGTTTACTTGTGCCTGAACGGGTCATCAGTTACCCAGCCTGCACCACGGGGAGGTGGGGTTGCCTTGTGCCTGTACGGGTCATCAGTTACCCAGCCTGCACCATGGGGGGTGGGTGGGGTTTACTTGTGCCTGTAGGGGTCTTCAGTTACCCAGCCTGCACCACGGGGAGGTGGGGTTTACTTGTGCCTGTACGGGTCATCAGTTACCCAGCCTGCACCACGGGGAGGTGGGGTTTACTTGTGCATGTACGGGTCATCAGTTACCCAGCCTGCACCACGGGGAGGTGGGGTTTACTTGTGCCTGTACGGGTCATCAGTTACCCAGCCCGCACCACGGGGAGGTGGGGTTTACTTGTGCCTGTACGGGTCATCAGTTACCCAGCCCGCACCACGGGGAGATGGGGTTTACTTATGCCTGTACGGGTCATCAGTTACCCAGCCTGCACCACGGGGAGGTGGGGTTGACTTGTGCCTGTACGGGTCATCAGTTACCCAGCCTGCACCACGAGGAGGTGGGGTTTACTTGTGCCTGTATCACGGGGAGGAGGGGTTGACTTGTGCCTGTACGGGTCGTCAGTTACCCAGCCTGCACCACGGGGAGGTGGGGTTGCCTTGTGCCTGTACGGGTCATCAGTTACCCAGCCTGCACCACGGGGAGGTGGGGTTTATTTGTGCCTGTACGGGTCATCAGTTACCCAGCCTGCACCACGGGGGGTGGGTGGGGTTTACTTGTGCCTGTAGGGGTCTTCAGTTACCCGGCCTGCACCAAGGGGAGGTGGGGTTTACTTGTGCCTGTACGGGTCATCAGTTACCCAGCCTGCACCACGGGGAGGTGGGGTTGCCTTGTGCCTGTACGGGTCATCAGTTACCCAGCCTGCACCACGAGGAGGTGGGGTTTACTTGTGCCTGTACCACGGGGAGGAGGGGTTGACTTGTGCCTGTACGGGTCGTCAGTTACCCAGCCTGCACCACGGGGAGGTGGGGTTTACTTGTGCATGTACGGGTCATCAGTTACCCAGCCTGCACCACGGGGAGGTGGGGTTGACTTGTGACTGTACGGGTCATCAGTTATCCAGCCTGCACCACGGGGAGGTGGGGTTTACTTGTGCATATACGGGTCATCAGTTACCCAGCCTGCACCACGGGGAAGTGGGGTTTACTTGTGCCTGTACGGGTCATCAGTTATCCAGCCTGCACCACGGGGAGGTGGGGTTTACTTGTGCATGTACGGGTCATCAGTTACCCAGCCTGCACCACGGGGAGGTGGGGTTTACTTGTGCCTGTACGGGTCATCAGTTATCCAGCCTGCACCACGGGGAGGTGGGGTTTACTTGTGCCTGTACGGGTCATCAGTTACCCAGCCTTCACCACGGGGAGGAGGGGTTGACTTGTGCCTGTACGGGTCGTCAGTTACCCAGCCTGCACCACGGGGAGGTGGGGTTGACTTGTGCCTGTACGGGTCATCAGTTACCCAGCCTGCACCACGGGGAGGTGGGGTTGACTTGTGCCTGTACGGGTCATCATTTACCCAGCCTGCACCACGGGGAGGTGGGGTTTACTTGTGCCTGTACGGGTCACCAGTTACCCAGCCTGCACCACGGGGAGGTGGGGCTTACTTGTGCCTGTACGGGTCATCAGTTACCCAGCCTGCACCACGGGGAGGTGGGGTTTACTTGTGCCTGTACGGGTCATCAGTTACCCAGCCTGCACCACGGGGAGGTGGGGTTTACTTGTGCCTGTACGGGTCATCAGTTACACAGCCTGCCCCACGGGGAGGTGGGGTTTACTTGTGCCTGTACGGGTCATCAGTTACCCAGCCTGCACCACGGGGGGTGGGGTTTATTTGTGCCTGTAGGGGTCTTCAGTTACCCAGCCTGCACCACGGGGAGGTGTGGTTTACTTGTGCCTGTACGGGTCATCAGTTATCCAGCCTGCACCACGGGGAGGCGGGGTTTACTTGTGCCTGTACGGGTCATCAGTTACCCAGCCTGCACCACGGGGAGGTGGGGTTGCCTTGTGCCTGTACGTGTCATCAGTTACCCAGCCTGCACCACGGGTGGTGGGTGGGGTTTACTTGTGCCTGTAGGGGTCTTCAGTTACCCAGCCTGCACCACGGGGAGGTGGGGTTTACTTGTGCCTGTACGGGTCATCAGTTACCCAGCCTGCACCACGGGGAGGTGGGGTTTACTTGTGCATGTACGGGTCATCAGTTACCCAGCCTGCACCACTGGGAGGTGGGGTTTACTTGTGCCTGTACGGGTCATCAGTTACCCAGCCCGCACCACGGGGAGGTGGGGTTTACTTGTGCCTGTACGGGTCATCAGTTACCCAGCCCGCACCACGGGGAGATGGGGTTTACTTGTGCCTGTACGGGTCATCAGTTACCCAGCCTGCACCACGGGGAGGTGGGGTTGACTTGTGCCTGTACGGGTCATCAGTTACCCAGCCTGCACCACGAGGAGGTGGGGTTTACTTGTGCCTGTATCACGGGGAGGAGGGGTTGACTTGTGCCTGTACGGGTCGTCAGTTACCCAGCCTGCACTACGGGGAGGTGGGGTTGCCTTGTGCCTGTACGGGTCATCAGTTACCCAGCCTGCACCACGGGGAGGTGGGGTTTACTTGTGCCTGTACGGGTCATCAGTTACCCAGCCTGCACCACGGGGGGTGGGTGGGGTTTACTTGTGCCTGTAGGGGTCTTCAGTTACCCGGCCTGCACCACGGGGAGGTGGGGTTTACTTGTGCCTGTACGGGTCATCAGTTACCCAGCCTGCACCACGGGGAGGTGGGGTTGACTTGTGCCTGTACGGGTCATCAGTTACCCAGCCTGCACCACGAGGAGGTGGGGTTTACTTGTGCCTGTACCACGGGGAGGAGGTGTTGACTTGTGCCTGTACGGGTCGTCAGTTACCCAGCCTGCACCACGGGGAGGTGGGGTTGCCTTGTGCCTGTACGGGTCATCAGTTACCCAGCCCGCACCACGGGGAGATGGGGTTTACTTGTGCCTGTACGGGTCATCAGTTACCCAGCCTGCACCACGGGGAGGTGGGGTTGACTTGTGCCTGTACGGGTCATCAGTTACCCAGCCTGCACCACGAGGAGGTGGGATTTACTTGTGCCTGTATCACGGGGAGGAGGGGTTGACTTGTGCCTGTACGGGTCGTCAGTTACCCAGCCTGCACCACGGGGAGGTGGGGTTGCCTTGTGCCTGTACGGGTCATCAGTTACCCAGCCTGCACCACGGGGAGGTGGGGTTTACTTGTGCCTGTACGGGTCATCAGTTACCCAGCCTGCACCACGGGGAGGTGGGGTTGACTTGTGCCTGTACGGGTCATCAGTTACCCAGCCTGCACCACGAGGAGGTGGGGTTTACTTGTGCCTGTACCACGGGGAGGAGGGGTTGACTTGTGCCTGTACGGGTCGTCAGTTACCCAGCCTGCACCACGGGGAGGTGGGGTTGCCTTGTGCCTGTACGGGTTATCAGTTACCCAGCCTGCACCACGGGGAGGTGGGGTTTACTTGTGCATGTACGGGTCATCAGTTACCCAGCCTGCACCACGGGGAGGTGGGGTTTACTTGTGCCTGTACGGGTCATCAGTTACCCAGCCTGCACCACGGGGAGGTGGGGTTTACTTGTGCCTGTACGGGTCATCAGTTACCCAGCCTTCACCACGGGGAGGAGGGGTTGACTTGTGCCTGTACGGGTCGTCAGTTACCCAGCCTGCACCACGGGGAGGTGGGATTGACTTGTGCCTGTACGGGTCATCAGCAGGCTACTACTTTTCGCTATTCGCCCCTCCAGGAAAAGGACTAGTTGACCCCAGCAATGATGGATACATTACTGGGCGCGCGCACACCTATATATTGCCATTCACTATTTCATATTTCATTCAATTTGTGTTCCATTCACATTTGGTTTTTATATAAGAATCCAGGGAATGTGTCCCCTTTGGTGACTGAAAATGAAACCTTTACCTTTTTCACGCTACACTGGACTTGCGTTGTTGTTCTGCATAATGCATATTATGACAAAAATCTACAACAATGTCAAATGAGCCTACATATATGTGCTAAGTTTTCTTTAAACTTTCATATTACATTAAATATAATTTTTAGTGAAATGTATAACAATTGGCGTACCACGTTTTAATATAATAACACATCGGTGCGACAGAACTAATAAGGCCTGTCTTAATATAGTAACACGTCGGTGCGACATAACTAATAAGGCCTGTCTTAATATAGTAACACATCGGTGCGACATAACTAATAAGGCCTGTCTTAATATAGTAACACGTCGGTGCGACAGAACTAATAAGGCCTGTCTTAATATAGTAACACGTCGGTGCGACATAACTAATAAGGCCTGTCTTAATATAGTAACACGTCGGTGCGACATAACTAATAAGGCCTGTCTTAATATAGTAACACATCGTTGCGACAGAACTAATAAGGCCTGTCTTAATATAGTAACACGTCGGTGCGACAGAACTAATAAGGCCTGTCTTAATATAGTAACACGTCGGTGCGACAGAACTAATAAGGCCTGTCTTAATATAGTAACACGTCGGTGCGACAGAACTAATAAGGCCTGTCTTAATATAGTAACACGTCGGTGCGACAGAACTAATAAGGCCTGTCTTAATATAGTAACACGTCGGTGCGACAGAACTAATAAGGCCTGTCTTAATATAGTAACACGTCGGTGCGACAGAACTAATAAGGCCTGTCTTAATATAGTAACACATCGGTGCGACAGAACTAATAAGGCCTGTCTTAATATAGTAACACGTCGGTGCGACAGAACTAATAAGGCCTGCCTTAATATAGTAACACATCGGTGCGACAGAACTAATAAGGCCTGTCTTAATATAGTAACACATCGGTGCGACAGAACTAATAAGGCCTGTCTTAATGTAGTAACACGTCGGTGCGACAGAACTAATAAGGCCTGTCTTAATATAGTAACACGTCGGTGCGACAGAACTAATAAGGCCTGTTTTAATATAGTAACACATCGGTGCGACAGAACTAATAAGGCCTGTCTTAATATAGTAACACATCGGTGCGACAGAACTAATAAGGCCTGTCTTAATATAGTAACACGTCGGTGCGACAGAACTAATAAGGCCTTTCTTAATATAGTAACACATCGATGCGACAGAACTGATAAGGCCTGTCTTAATATAGTAACACGTCGGTGCGACAGAACTAATAAGGCCTGTCTTAATATAGTAACACATCGGTGCGACAGAACTGATAAGGCCTGTCTTAATATAGTAACACGTCGGTGCGACAGAACTAATAAGGTCTGTCTTAATATAGTAACACGTCGGTGCGACATAACTAATAAGGCCTGTCTTAATATAGTAACACATCGGTGCGACATAACTAATAAGGCCTGTCTTAATATAGTAACACGTCGGTGCGACAGAACTAATAAGGCCTGTCTTAATATAGTAACACGTCGGTGCGACATAACTAATAAGGCCTGTCTTAATATAGTAACACGTCGGTGCGACATAACTAATAAGGCCTGTCTTAATATAGTAACACATCGTTGCGACAGAACTAATGAGGCCTGTCTTAATATAGTAACACGTCGGTGCGACAGAACTAATAAGGCCTGTCTTAATATAGTAACACGTCGGTGCGACAGAACTAATAAGGCCTGTCTTAATATAGTAACACGTCGGTGCGACAGAACTAATAAGGCCTGTCTTAATATAGTAACACGTCGGTGCGACAGAACTAATAAGGCCTGTCTTAATATAGTAACACGTCGGTGCGACAGAACTAATAAGGCCTGTCTTAATATAGTAACACGTCGGTGCGACAGAACTAATAAGGCCTGTCTTAATATAGTAACACATCGGTGCGACAGAACTAATAAGGCCTGTCTTAATATAGTAACACGTCGGTGCGACAGAACTAATAAGGCCTGCCTTAATATAGTAACACATCGGTGCGACAGAACTAATAAGGCCTGTCTTAATATAGTAACACATCGGTGCGACAGAACTAATAAGGCCTGTCTTAATGTAGTAACACGTCGGTGCGACAGAACTAATAAGGCCTGTCTTAATATAGTAACACGTCGGTGCGACAGAACTAATAAGGCCTGTTTTAATATAGTAACACATCGGTGCGACAGAACTAATAAGGCCTGTCTTAATATAGTAACACATCGGTGCGACAGAACTAATAAGGCCTGTCTTAATATAGTAACACGTCGGTGCGACAGAACTAATAAGGCCTTTCTTAATATAGTAACACATCGATGCGACAGAACTGATAAGGCCTGTCTTAATATAGTAACACGTCGGTGCGACAGAACTAATAAGGCCTGTCTTAATATAGTAACACATCGGTGCGACAGAACTGATAAGGCCTGTCTTAATATAGTAACACGTCGGTGCGACAGAACTAATAAGGTCTGTCTTAATATAGTAACACGTCGGTGCGACAGAACTAATAAGGCCTGTCTTAATATAGTAACACATCGGTGCGACAGAACTGATAAGGCCTTTCTTAATATAGTAACACGTCGGTGCGACAGAACTGATAAGGCCTGTCTTAATAAAGTAACACGTCGGTGCGACAGAACTAATAAGGCCTGTCTTAATACGCGAGTGACCATCGAGTCGTTTCTGTCTAGAGACTATTGTCACAACCTATGAGCAATACCTTTGAGAAGTCCCCTTGTCGACACCAACCAATCACCGGACTGGCTTATTTAGCCGTGCGCTATATCGGTGTCATTTCCTCGTCAAATGTCGATGATTAGTAAGGCACGTGTAATGTTATCTGCAAGTGAACAATACACCTATTCTGATCAAGGGACGATTGTTTTGAATACAGCTTCAGTTTGGCCCCTACGTTGTTGAATGCGAACACGATGTCTGGTTCTGTTCGGAGGAAGTTTGTTGCGTGAACAAAACAGTCTACAACTGTTTGTAGGGTCCGCTTTCATGTAACTATCGTACACTACAGCGACAACGATGTGGAATGTAGACATACTTGCATTTCAAGTAGGCCACATATAAACACGGATTCAAAGTATCGGTACACTTTTATGACAACTAATTCGTAAAAAATTTAAACTTTTTAAATTGTTAATTTTTATATTATGTCATGTGAGTGTTTACTCTGCCTGTCTCCAAGTGGGGTTCGCGCCGATGGGTTTATTTTCAGAGTAAGTCCAGGACAGGTTACATATTTGTCCCTTGGCATAGATACCAGGTAGAAGGGACATTTCCCCTGGCGTAAATACCAGGTAGAAGGTATGTTACCCCCAAGCATATACATAGGTAGAAGGGACGTTAACCCCGGCATAGACACCACGTTGAAGGGACGTTACCCCTGGCATAGACACAAGGTAGAAGGGACGTTACCCCTGGCACAGACACCAGGTACTAGGGACGTTATCCCCTGGAATAGACACCAGGTACAAAGGACGTTACCCCCTGGTATAGACACCAGGTAGAAGGGACGTTACCCCCTGATATAGACACCAGGTACAAGGGATGTTACCCCCTGGCATAGACACCTGGTAGAAGGGACGTTACCCCTTGGCATAGACACAAGGTACAAGGGAGTTAACACCTGACATAGACACAAGGTACAATGGACGTTACCCCTGGCAGAGTCACCAGGTACAAGGGACCTTACCCCCTGGAATAGACACCAGGTACAAGGGACGTTACTCCTTGGCATTGACACCTGGTAGAAGGGACGTTACCCCCTGGCACAGACACCAGGTAGAAGGGACGTAACCTACTGGTATAGACACCAGGTAGAAGGAACGTTACCCCCTGGCATAGACACCAGGTAGAAGGAACGTTACCCCCTGGCATATACACCAGGTAGAAGGAACATTACCCCCTGGTATAGACAACAGGTAGATGGGACGTTACCCCCTGGCATAGACACCAGGTAGAAGGGTCGTTACCCCATGGCATAGACACCAGGTAGAAGGAACGTTACCCCCTGGCACAAACACCAGGTAGAAGGAACGTTACCCCCTGGTATAGAAAATAGGTAGAAGGGACGTTATCCTTGGCATAGACACCAGGTACAAGGGGCGCTTCCCCCTGGCATAGACACCAGGTAGAAGGGACGTTACCCCCTGGCATAGACACCAGGTAGAAGGAACGTTACCCCTTGGCACATACACCAGGTAGAAAGGACGTTACCCCTTGGCACAGACATCAGGTAGAAGGGACGTTACCCCTTGGCACAGACACCAGGTAGAAGGGACGTTACCCCCTGGCACAGACACCAGGTAGAAGGGACGTTACCCCTTGGCACAGACACCAGGTAGAAGGGACGTTACCCCTTGGCACAGACACCAGGTAGAAGGGACGTTACCCCCTGGCACAGACACCAGGTAGAAGGGACGTTACCCCCTGGCACAGACACCAGGTAGAAGGGACGTTACCTACTGGCATAGACACCAGATAGAACGGACGTTACCCACTGGCATGGACACCAGGTAGAAGGGACCAAAGGTTACTGGGGCATCAGTCGTGTAACACACTTGCAGACCACACATCCCATAACTTCGGCATCAGTCGTGTAATGAAATCATTATGAAAATGAACATCGTTTTACCCAATAAAATACGTTTATATTGCATTTTGGCCAGCCGTTATGAAATGTTGTAACAAACCATTTTAAGCTGATTGATTCGGTCTTGCTTTGCTAGATAAGGATTTACTGGCTCCACAATCTGGTCAAACGAATCTTTGTTCAATCGAAAATATATTGTACAGCCTGAATGTTGCATTATCCAGCTGGACAATGCACTAATTTCTGCATCGACTCATACATGTGTTGTACAGGTGTATTATTAAACTGTACTGACTATAAACGTTTAATTAAAAAAAGTAACTCCAGCTAACAGAACACGTCATGGTTGATTGTTAACAATAGAGTATATATTATATCTCTTCTGTTTCTTCCTGGTTCTTGGTAGGCGCATAAAAAAGTTGCTTTTGAAAGAGTTTGGGAATTGAATTAGTTTTACTTCCTTGGTAATGGCAGGTGCACAAAGAGTTGTTTTTTAATCAGTTTGGGAATTTATATATTCGTTATTTTGTCTTCCTTCTTAATGGCAGGTGCACAAAGAGTTGTTTTTTAAACAGTTTGGGAATTTCGTTATTTTGTTTTCCTTCTTCATGGCAGGTGCACAAAGAGTTGCCTTTGAAACAGCTTGGGAATTTCAATATTTTGTTTTCCTTGTCTGCTGATGTCACAAGCGACAATACCACAAAGAGTTGCCTTTGAAACAGCTTGGGAATTTCAATATTTTGTTTTCCTTGTCTGCTGATGTCACAAGCGACAATACCACTAGCCTATAAGTTGGCTTGCGTCCAGGTTTGGACAGACGAATGACGCACCCGTTGCCTAGTAGGACAATCCTGGAACTTACATGATAGCCACCTACACTATATAACGCCGAGACACACTGTCAAGCGGACAGTCTTCCGCTAACATCAGAAGGCACAACACAAGCCGCCATCGAAATATATATTTATTCTAGTGGTACAGTCGTCAGTACTCAATCCCGCGCAAGAAACGTTTGACACATTTGCCTTTCCCGGGGTGAAGTTGCCGTACTTAGGGCAGGAGTGAACAAAAGCCTTACGATGGTTGAGACGACGGAATGGTTGACCAAGGCAAAGACACAGCTCGAGCAAGCGGCTACAGCGGAGTCTGGCCTCATCGACGAAGACGGCTTCAAAGCAGCACTGAAACCGGCCGATGTAAGTGAACTGAAGTGAATTAAAACTAAATAAAAATTAATTATTTTTAATCGTCATGTCTATGCTCACTACGTTGAATTTTGTGTGCGTGCGTGCGTGCGTGTATGCGTGCGTGCATGCATATGTGGGCATGTGAAAGAGTATGCTTGCATGTGTGTGCATGCCTGTGTGTGCGAGTGTGTATATCCCAAATTATACATAATTAGTTCCTTCTGATTTTGAAGAAGAACGTTTTGCAATGGTAAAAAGAAAGATCGACTTTAATACTAATATATTTTCCTGACGGTTAGCGTAGCCGAACTACCGGGTCAATGGTGACGTCTTGTGGGTTAGATTATTAAACAAATATGAGGCGCATTTCAAGGGAGGCGACACATCTGCTTGTATTTCATTGTACAGTTGACTCTCGCCTGATTCTTGTATCCGATGCTCCTGTTGTTCACGAGTACGGAGGAGGGTGATCAACAGTGCAGACCAGAACCTTTTAAGCCGACCTTCCTTACATGGGGAGACCTTGTAGCGAGAGGCCACTGACGTATCTGTATATCGAACATTTCAACATGTACATGTAAATAATCAGTAAAAAAATAACATAATAACATAATTCTAAATGAGGTTTTTATAACATATTATACTGTAGTATGCTTAGCAGTCAATGTTACCTTAACCTAATTCGAACATATACTAGTTGGAACACTGTGTAGCTACGCCTGACGGTATATTTTTTTAGTAACGATTACATCAGTGCACTCACGAGCATTAATTAGCCCATGACAATAGTCTTGCCCGAACCGGAGTAGCGGTTGCGTAGTTCTTTCCTGTCGCCTGGTTGACCCATACACGATAGCCATCTACATAACGCCGAGACACACTGCCAAGCGAACAGTCTTCCTATAATATAAGAAGGCACAACACAAGTGGGAATCGAAATATATATTTCTCCTAGTGGTAGAATCATCGATGTTCAAGCCCGCGCAAGAAACTTTTGACACATTCGGCTTTCCCGTGATGAAACTGCCGTACTTAGGACAGGAGTGACATACGCCTTGCGATGGTTGAGACGACGGAATGGTTGACCAAGGCAAAGACACAGCTTGAGCAAGCGGCTACAGCGGAGTCTGGCCTCATCGACGAAGACGGCTTTAAAGTGTGAGCTGTCACATAGTTAGAACGTAATATAATAGTTGGGACACGGTGTAATCACACCTGACGATAAATACTCTACAAGTTATCCGACAGATCATTGCGAGGGCAGTACAAACGTAGTTATTACGTCAATAATTAATAACAGGTCAATTAACACAACATAAATAGCAGTCCAGTGGTTAATATGCACTTCATGTGCCAGAGTTCTCCCTGCAAAACTAGGACTAGGCACGGTGTGTCTGGCGTAAAAAAACCTGGCTCTCGACATTGGCAAAAGTGTAACCTTCATGGCTCGTATATCCTTATTGTCGCCCTAATTGAGAAGAGCCGTGCGTCCTGGCAGTGACAGTGCTCAGTACCCGAATGACTTACTTGACTTTAGCCTGTTCTTACTTGACTTGGCCTCTAACGACTTTTATCAACACGACACGGTTTGGGCACTTCCTGTTCTTTCCGTTTATATTCTGCTTTTGACACATCTACTTCACTTATCTGCGCCAAGCATTTCTTGGCCTTCCCATTTTCCTTTTTTCCTGAGGGTTCCACGTGAGCGCCTGTCTTGTGATGTGTTGTGTTGATTATCGATAGTGTTCATCGTCACATCGACTACTGCGATGATCGATAGTTCGATGGATTGTTACACCAATATAATGCTTGATGGAATATTAATTAAGTTCAATAAATAATATCACAAGTCATAAACCAACACAGAGAGACGGTCTTGGTTGAATTTTCTAGTGCGTCGGTACACCAAACTGGCGTCAATGGAGTTCACCTCTTCATATGCTGAGGCTCTGACGCCGCTAGGAACCCGTTAAGGTCAGCGGTGGAATCGGGGTTTCGATTTTGTTGTTGGTGTCGTTGTTGTCAGATTCATGTTGCGTTACCCCTTAAAATGTGACCCTCTGAGATTGCATATTCTCCACCAGCTTTAAAGAAGAAAGACGCGAACCCCCTAAGGCCGAACCCAACATCCGGCTCTAAGTTAACGTGTGGGCCAAACGCTTAGCTAGTAACGGCAGCAGACATACGAGAAAACAGTCGAGCTGCCGCCAGGATTGTTTATGGCATCAAGACGCCAACACAACACAAAACAGGATTTAATCTCGCGGATTGTCACTGGTCACGTAGTCGGTGGTAGCGAAACTTTTGTCGATGACGTGGACAAAATGTACCCCCCAAATGTATTTGTTCGTGTTTCACAACTCTACCTCGCTGTGTTATTTCCCAATGTGCATCACTTTGAGATCATCTGAAAATCTTCCGTAAAAATAAACCCAAAAGACATGTTTACTTGAAATTCGCGGCTGTCCCTCGCTCTGCTGGTGACTTTTGCGTATCCCTGTCTATGATATCATGCTTAATGATTCTGGTTTGTTGCACCTCCGAACTCGGGTTCCTGAGGATTTAGGCGGTTTGTTATTATTATTATTACTAATATTATTTTTTAATAATATTATTATAATTATCATTATTATTTCTATTACTATTATTATTACTATTATTATTCTTATTATTATTACTATTACTATTATTATTACTATTTTGCATTTATACTCAAGGGATTTATTTCCTAATAACCACCTCCTAGATACGATTGTGCTCTGTACGTGATTCCCACTGGTGTTTGTGTTACGGCAGGAGTACTTCGCGACCCGGTTGTTCGGGCTCGTGTCTGCCCGCCACGGCGGTGAGCGGGTGGCGGTCGACCGTCTGGTGCGTGAACTCACAGACGTCGCACACAGCCCCGTCGAGACGCGACTGCGCACGCTGTTCGACGTCTATGACGAAAATGGTAACATCACTCTTCGGTCGGGAACTGGTTATATGGAACGTACAACGATTTTTTTTTATAACTGTCACGCAGCTAGTTGATGGTTTCGTATAATTAAAGTTATCAAATACTCCGAATTTTTCTAACTCAAACTACATCTAAATGAACAATGTTATACTTATTATATGTTATACAATGTTATAAATCATCTGGTGAAAAGCTATATATATATATATATATATATATATATATATATATATATATATATATATATATATATATATATATATATATATATATATATATATATATATATATATATATATATATATATATATATATGTATATAATATATATATATATATATATATATATATATATATATATATATATATATATGTATATAATATATATATATATATATATATATATATATATATATATATATATATATATATTATATATATATATATTATATATATATTATATATATATATATATATATATATATATATATATATATATATATATATATATATATATGTAAAGCGATATATATATATATATATATATATATATATATATATATATATATATATATATATATATGTATATAACGTCAGGTAGCATCGACGGTTAACATGACTTGTCTGTCGCCTCGTGTAGAGTCGGGTAGCATCGACGCGGCTGAGATGCGGACCATGCTGGCGGCGTGCTGCTCCGTCGGCGCGCTGGGTCCGACCGACAACGTGCTCGACACGATCACGCTGTCTCTGCTCGACGACGCTGACAAAGACGACGATGGGGAGATTTCCTTCGACCAGTTCCGCGATGTCCTGCAGGCGCACACCGACATACTCGACAATCTTGCCGTCAGGTGAGTGGCACATTATCCACATGGCGCTACAGGTGTGTGATTGGCCTGTAGGGGAGGGTGATTGGTCGTCTCGCTTATCGGACTGTCGTTCGCCTTCGTGAATCCGCCGAGAAGAGTCTGGCCGCAGAGGCGTGGTCTCGTTGTTACCCACTGTCACCACTCCATTTTGTGTAGGCGTTCCCACGAAGCGCCAGCAGCCAATCAGCGTTATTATCGAGATGCTACTCTAGAAATGTTTTGCCTGATCTTACTTTTCAGTCTGATAGTTATGTCACTATAATTAATTCTTATTTTATGATTTAGCCAAATGCCCTGATGATATCGTAATTATCTAATTATGTATGCGCCCAGAATCTGGGTGCATACGTAATTTCCGTCACAATGAAAAGCATAGCATTCAGGCGGTGATATGTGCGACAAACGGTGGCGCCGCAGTGCGGAGTCCGGATAATCGAGGCTACGTGATTGGTGGATGTAGCGTCAGGTGAATGCATGGGTGGGTAAATTGTGGGTGTAGGGTGGCTGAGTGGTAAATATGTGTACTGCTACAGTGGTTCAATTAAATCCATAGTGGAAATGGACGTTTAGCTTGTCCGAAAAATAGTGCCATTGATAGACTTAGAGGAGGTCTAAAAATACCCGCAACAAACCTGCATCCATGTGCAACCCATTGTTGTCCAAATCAGCGTATGGAAGGGGCAAGAGTTTAAATAGTTTGGTTGAATATCGAGTGATTGTGTGAATGGATCGGTGGTTACCGATGAATGAGTTAGAACGAAGTTAACATTTTTACCGACCACTCTGCAGATATAATATAGCGTTCTATGTGTCTTCCTTCGAATTGCAGTCCAGCGTCCTGGCTGCGAGAGGCGCCCCGGCCGCTGCCGACCACGACAGTGTGCGAGGACGTAGGCAAGTACTACACGGACCAGCAGTTCGGACGGACGGTGTTCATGTTGTTGTACAGCGTTATGAACATTTTCTTGTTCACGTTGCACGCATACCAACACCGAGACGACAATGTCTACATCATCATAGCTCGGGGCTGCGGAATGTGCCTCAACTTTAACTGTGCCTTTATCATCGTCTTCGTGCTTAGGTGAGTACTTACGATACCGTTTCTGTTTCTAAATGCAGTGGCGTATTTGGGGAGGGGGGAGTGTTGGTCCATATGGGGGTAGGGGTGGGGAGAGGCATTGGGCGATGACCCCCGTTTGACTTAATTGTTTAATTTTTTTCCGTATATGACCTGTTGCGCGGCTACATGGTAGCATGGTATACGAATTGGTGACTAAGCTCGATCCCCGTTTGGCGAGATCCTAGATATGCCACTGTCTAAAAATCTGTTTTGATATTGTCAAAGTCGCCGATTGCTTGAACTTGTATGTATGGTGATAAGTCACATTTGAACGTATACGCAAACATGTTTGCTACGAAACGAGAAGGACAAGTTTATACACGTCGTGAATGTCCGGTCCAACCCCTTCACACCACGGAAGTAGTCTTACCTACGTTTTGCGATGAGAGAAATCCAGACGATTTGCTCCTTCCATCCACCTGCCCTGCTGCTTCCATTCATTTCCACCAACTATCGACGTTACATTGCCATATGAGGATCACTGTAGATGTGTTTTTGTTGTCAACAATATGAGCTGCAGGGGCGGATATAGGATTTGACCAACGGGGGCGCAGCCATCCTTGCAAGGGGGTTCGGGGAATGTATTGAGCATTCTTGAAATGGTGTATTCCCGGGCATTAGCATTACAAAGGGAAAGTATGCTAAGGTGGATGATTTGTGAACCGCCCTGGATAATGTTATCATCATATTAATTAAATTAACAAAACAAAATCAGATCAAGGAACAAGTTGAGACGTTTAATGTATTGATGTAGTGTACGTGTATATATGGTTAGTGTACGTGTATATGTGTATGTGTATGTATGTATGTATGTATATATGTATGTATGTATGTATGTATGTATGTATGTATGTATGTATGTATGTATGTATGTATGTATGTATGTATCTATGCATGCATGTATGTATGGTTAGTGTACGTGTATGTATGGTTAGTGTACGTGTATGTATGGTTAGTGTACGTGTATGTATGGTTAGTGTACGTGTATGTATGGTTAGTGTACGTGTATGTGTGGTTAGTGTACGTGTATGTATGGTTAGCGTTGATCAGTCAGCAGCAGTTCGATGAGCGCTTCGAGGATTAAAAAAAATCATTATTCTTAGATGCTTCCTGTTGTACCTGTGATCAGTAATCGCTTGGAAGTCGACTTGTGAACACGAAGTAGCACCAACACATCGAGGCGTTCCTGGTGCTCCACGTTACTTGTCAATAGTTGCTTGGAAGTCGACTTGTGAACACGAAGTAGCACCAACACATCGAGGCGTTCCTGGTGCACCACGTTACTTGTGAACACGAAGTAGCACCAACACATCGAGGCGTTCCTGGTGCACCACGTTACTTGTGAACACGAAGTAGCACCAACACATCGAGGCGTTCCTGATGCACCACGTTACTTGTGAACACGAAGTAGCACCAACACATCGAGGCGTTCCTGGTGCACCACGTTACTTGTGAACACGAAGTAGCACCAGCACATCGAGGCGTTCCTGGTGCTCCACGTTACTTGTGAACACGAAGTAGCACCAACACATCGAGGCGTTCCTGGTGCACCACGTTACTTGTGAACACGAAGTAGCACCAACACATCGAGGCGTTCCTGGTGCACCACGTTACTTGTGAACACGAAGTAGCACCAACATATCGAGGCGTTCCTGGTGCACCACGTTACTTGTGAACACGAAGTAGCACCAACACATCGAGGCGTTCCTGGTGCACCACGTTACTTGTGAACACGAAGTAGCACCAACACATCGAGGCGTTCCTGATGCACCACGTTACTTGCGAACACGAAGTAGCACCAGCACATCGAGGCGTTCCTGGTGCTCCACGTTACTTGCGAACACGAAGTAGCACCAGCACATCGAGGCGTTCCTGGTGCTCCACGTTACTTGCGAACACGAAGTAGCACCAGCACATCGAGGCGTTCCTGGTGCACCACGTTACTTGTGAACACGAAGTAGCACTAACACATAGAGGCGTTCCTGGTGCACCACGTTACTTGTGAACACGAA
Source organism: Lamellibrachia columna (assembly GCA_963662155.1). Taxonomy (NCBI): domain Eukaryota; kingdom Metazoa; phylum Annelida; class Polychaeta; order Sabellida; family Siboglinidae; genus Lamellibrachia; species Lamellibrachia columna. The sequence goes on from OY759265.1 coordinate 13,726,153, forward strand.
GTAGCACCAGCACATCGAGGCGTTCCTGGTGCTCCACGTTACTTGTGAACACGAAGTAGCACCAGCATATCGAGGCGTTCCTGGTGCTCCACGTTACTTGTGAACACGAAGTAGCACCAGCATATCGAGGCGTTCCTGGTGCTCCACGTTACTTGTGAACACGAAGTAGCACCAGCACATCGAGGCGTTCCTGGTGCACCACGTTACTTGTGAACACGAAGTAGCACCAGCACATCGAGGCGTTCCTGGTGCTCGGTGCTCCACATTACTTGTTTCACCAGTTTTAGGATTTAGTACAGAATTAGCACGATCCACTGCAGCACATGTGACCGATTTCTGCAAGTGAAAACTGCTGACAAGATTCGAAAGCATGGAGCTGGATGTTTCACTCACTGTTTCTTGTAGGTTATAGGGCTTTATTTCTTCTGACGAATCCCATTTCTTCTTCCACAGCCCGACTTCAGCTGGGATTGACACTGTGGATGGCAGGTCATGTTAATAGTATTCGTGGAAGTCTTTTATGTTAGCATCTGTCAGCTTGCCCACGTTATTATACAGGAGCTTCAGGCCGAACACAGCATTCCCAAGGACCGCACTGAATCTCGTGTTAAATTCCCGGAGAAGGTGGTGTAGAAATGGTAGGAAAAGTAAGCGTCGCCAATATATTCGGGGGGGGGCTGATTGTACGTTGTTTCTCACGGTTTGCCTCCCTTGAGATCGATATCACTGTCTCCGCAATGTTGACCGTCTCTTCAGTCATCTTGCACACCTCACTGTACTCCGCATGTTGATGTTGTCTGATGCTGATAAAGATATTTTTCGAAATTGCCGTCAGGCAATCAAGAATAGCTTCATATATTTTTCTAAACTCTTCCAGTGTAGTGTGTCGTTCCACGCACCTCGTTTCACCCAAAACTTTAACCTTTCCAACACCCACTTCCTTCAAAAATCCACGCTTTCCCCCGATGTTGATCTCTTCTGTAAATTGTTCTAGTTGTCGTTGTCTCTTGGGTAAGTACTTGAAGAATATAGCAACGGTCTGCAGGGTAGACATTATGTAAGTACTTGAAGAATATAGCAACGGTCTGCAGGGTAGACATTATGTAAACATAATGTGTTCTTCGGGAACCGTCCATGCATTGGATAGAATTCAAATGTTAATAATGTGCTCTCAGCTCTCAGTTAATTATCGGAGAAGAGGAAAACCCCACAAAAAATAACGATTTCAAACATACGGGGGGGGGGCGTGCACCCCACGCCTCCCTCTGGATCGGCACATAAGTTGTTAGAAATGAGACCACCAACAGATACTCTTGAACATAAGTTCGGAAAATTAATAGCAGGTGATTAATAACAGCTAGATGACTTGTCTGTCTGTTCATTTGTACAACAGACTGAAGATGATGTGAGCCGTTAGTGGGAACCTTTCGTCGTCGTCGTTGTCATCACTTTCATTAACTTTCTGCCGCCTTTGTTCGCAGATACTGCCTGACACTGTTGCGATCGCTCAGGCTGTCGACGTATCTGCCTCTCGACGACAACATCTACTTCCACAAGGTCGTCGGCGTCGTCGTCGTCGTGCAGAGCGTCGTCCACACGCTCGCCCACCTCGCCAACCTCTGTGAGTCACACAACGACGACTGGTCGCCGATTATTCAACCAACAAACAAACAAGAAAGCAAGGAAACAAACAAACAAACAAACAAACAAACAAACAAACAAACATACTAATAAACAACAATGGCAGAATAAAAGAACATTTACCCAGGATTCGTAAAATGAAACAAGGAATCATGTCCTTATTCTAAGATTTCAAATATACGTGATAAGAAAATCCAGAGTCCCAGCCCGGAATAGATAGAAGTAATGTTATTTATTCAAAAATGACGATTTTTAGATGTTACGTTGAAGAAAAAGTATTTTACAGCGCTGCGTGCATTTACTGAACATAACGCTCCAGAGATATTTATTATCGTTGTAAAAATTCGCACAGTAGTCCTTTGTTATAAAATCACCATATACCATAGACATCTGACTCTCCCTTACACTACAGACTTATACACGTCTACGACGCCGACTTCCGCTACCAATGTGACGTCAACGGCGACAACGCCCACCTACTGGGAGTGTCTGTTCACGACTCGCTGCGGCATCGGCTGGATCCCCGGCTTCGGCTTCGCCTACCTCTCCGGGGTCCTGCTGTGGGTCGCTCTCCTCGTCATTGTCATCTTCTCGCTGCCGTGCGTCAGACGGGGCGGCCACTTCCAGGTCAGTCGTCACGTCACTTCTCATGTGTCGTCTACTTCGCTTTGACAAATGTAGTGTTTAAAGGTGCTTTCACATTGAATGTGTCAACGCATTGCCGACCAGTCAAAATCGATGACCGTAGAAACGCCCTCACTTTATGAGTCAACTTGGGCGTAGATATTAGTACGTCGTGTGACACAGTACACCCGGGTCATGAATATTACATCATGTCTATGTAATATATGACATCGTATAATTGCGATTATTATTGTGGCCACTTATAGGTGCCTCGTGTCATTACAACAGGTGTTCATAGGTGCCTCGTGTCATTACTACAGGTGTTCTATTGGACCCACTCTATGTTCGTCGTCTTCTGGATCCTTCTAATTCTGCACGGCCCCATCTTCTGGATGTTCTTCATCGCTCCAGCCACAGTGTACTTACTGGAGCGGATCTACCGAACTCGGCTCTTTAAACTGGCCAAGTACGGCAGCATTCACATCACGGAGATGAATCTACTTCCGTCGAAGGTGAGCCGCTTACGTTCATGCGGACGTGTCGCTTACGTTCATGCGGACGTGTCGCTTACGTTCATGCGGACGTGTCGCTTACGTTCATGCGGACGTGTCGCTTACGTTCATGCGGACGTGTCGCTTACGTTCATGCGGACGTGTCGCTTACGTTCATGCGGACGTGTCGCTTACGTTCATGCGGACGTGTCGCTTACGTTCATGCGGACGTGTCGCTTACGTTCATGCGGACGTGTCGCTTACGTTCATGCGGACGTGTCGCTTACGTTCATGCGGATGTGTCGCTTACGTTCATGCGGACGTGTCGTTTACGTTCATGCGGACGTTGTTAACGCAGTCAAGGTTAATGTAGTCAAGCTTTATGTGATACGCGATCGATAAGTGTCATATTCATATCAATATTGAATTAAGGAGGGGTGACATTTTGCGAAATCGCATGGTATATCAACAAATATTAACGGAACAAGTCTTAACAGAGACGAGCATCAGCTATCTTCTTTAAGCATCAACACAGTGGCATTTTGTGGTAGGAAGGGAAACAAGTGACAAATACCCGCCCAACTACTACCATTAAGACAGCATGGCGCCGAAAATGGCAATACATGCGAACTTCACCGGCTGATTTGCACAGCGCCAAGCCTGTTATAATTCAGAGAATCTATTGTGGACAGTTTTGTAGTTGTCCTTGCTTTTCTGTATTTACCGACAAGACAAGACTTTTTGTAGTTTAAAACGCAGCTTACTTGTATTGTCTTTGGAACATGTGCTGTTTTAACAACATACGAGTTGTCTCTTTCAAGGTAACTCACCTGGTAATCGAAAAGCCTGACAACTTCCACCATCAGCCGGGCGACTATGTGTACGTGAAGATTCCGACGATCACCAAGTACGAGTGGCATCCGTTCACCATCAGCAGTTCTCCCGAAATGCCAGGTGCGGACTTCTTCTTCATCGTACGCCAGGCGACCACAAGAAAATGTTTAAATATCCTAACCAGCGTTTCAACACTCAAAGGAAAGCAAAATCTAGAGAAATACCGGAGCAATTACCCAGATTGAATGCAAATAACGAACAGCTTTATTAAAAACTTAATATTATTTTTTTGGATTACTATTATTAGCATTACTAAGTAAGATGCAGAACACATAAATCTATGATATTGAGAAGGGCGCAGTGAAGTACTGATACCTACTTGTAACTGTTAGATCTGGGTCTGATTTATTCAACCAACGTGAAACGTCTGATTGCACCGACATATCGCTGTTATGTGGCACTTATTTCTGCTCAGACCATCTTTGGCTCCACATCCGCTCAATGGGCGACTGGACGAACAAGCTATACGACTTCTGTCGCAAGTACAAACCACTCAACTGTGACCATGCACGCGACTGTAACCATAACAACGATGACGTGACCTGTATCCAATCTGACAAATCAGCAGACGAGTCAAAAATAAACATGAACTTCGAAGGTGAGATTGTTTTATTGATAATGATAACTCGTATGCATTGTTAATTGCTGCGTGCATATCTGCACATTTAGACTGATGACAATTTGATATTTATATGTTTCTAATTTGGGATTCGTCAGTATGGACCCTTCTAAAGTGGAAGCCACACCATGTTTGTAATGTGTGCTCCACCGTATGTAATGTTCTGTGTATTTGAATAGAACACTTCTGCTTAGTGAATATATGACACTTTGTTTTCCAATTAGTTGAAAAATTATTTACTTGAATAACATAAATAATGTATTATTTACTTAACTGAGTAATTTCTCTGTTGATGCCTACAGTGGTTTGCAGTTCCTTGTGAGGAAACGATAAACGACAGAGATGCATAATTAGCTCTTGACAACTTGCTATCAATGTCGCCTTCTACCCATGATTTTCCTTTTCGCAGGACGTACCACGCCACAGCGACGAGACAGTATCACCTTCACGAGGTATCGCAGTATAACGGGGTCTGTGAAGGTGAGTTGGGGGAAGGGATTCAGTCGGTTGGAGGCTAAAATCATGGGGCAAAAACTACGATTACTGCCCGGTATGAAGTCAACCTCGGTGGCTCTCTTTGATGGAAGACATTAGCAATCGTCATTTAAAAAGTACGTTTTTAATTAAATATATGCGAGAAAAATTTACAGAGGTTTACAAAGATTGTAGTGATTTATTTAGCAATATTTATTTTAATCCATTTTTTTCAGTCAATACTGTTTTGGTTGCTACTTCACCATTTGCGATTCATTATGACAACGAACGAGTTGTATGGTATTGCTGAGCAATTGATCTCTAACTGCAAATCGCCCCATTTCAGAGGCGATCTGCTGCACTGCCAGGTCGTATCAATTTAGCATCTATCGAAGAAAAAGCTGGCGCTGCAGGAGAGAATCGGGTAAGTCTGTGTGAGACACAGACGTGATTATATTTTATACTTCTGATTACTTTTTATATTCAATGCACACATGTACACGCACACGCACGAACGTGCACACGCGCACACCGATCCAAGTTGGAATATGTCTAATATGTTTGGATGGCACCCTCTGAAACATCGCTAGGCAGACTTGATGCCATCCAGAGGCGAGCAGTCAAAATTATGTCAGAGGCTCCCCTGAGCAGGAATGCCATACAACCACTAGCACAAAGAAGACAAGTTGGCGCACCAACCTTGTTCCACTGGATATACAATGGAGATGCACTAACTCTACTTATTGCGAAGAACCACCAGGGCATCAACGTATTACCACACAGATGCTGTAGCAATTCCTCCTTCCGTCTACGAAATGATCGCACACAGGCAATTGTTACGGCTCGCAGTGGAGAGGGACAGCTGCTAAGCGAAGGAAGAAACCCACGTAGAAACACGCATGCACGCACGCGCGCACGCACTCACGCACGCGCGCTCACGCTCTCACGCAAACGCACGCACGCATGCATGCACAGAAACAAACACGTTATTAAGAAGTCGTCTACCTTATTACCTCACAATTATTTCTAATATAAATACTGTGCATTGTTTGATGAATGTTTAACACTTGACATATGGATGCAGTTGTCTCTGCGATCCACCCATAGAGCGTCGCTCAGAGAAGAAACCGTTGAATGCATGTCGAAGAAGGTTCACATTCCCGTGAGTAATTATTTCACGTGATCACTGAATTTATATAATGACATCTACCGGAAGTGTAGTGATAACTTTGCCATAAATTATAGCGTAATGCATGATCTAGTAAAGTTGGTTTGATACGACAACTCATATTTTCTCTCCATTTCGTTATTTCTGTATTTAATGGACGTTTATCCAAACGGAGATTAGGCGGTCGCGCAGTTAAAAATGCATATGCGCGTTTTACAATGCATCGTTATAATACTCAAGAAACCGTCGTGTTTTAATGTCCTCTAATAATTCACTGGATTATCGATACATATGGAACGATGATATATGTTCTCGTGAATGTAGTTTTTTAATTTCGCACAATACATAACTAGATTATCGACGAAATGAAACGATGATAAAAGTCCTGCTAAAACAAGGTTAGCAAACATTATAAATTGCCAGCGTGACTTCACATTGTCTCGATGCAGTTGTTGTGACTACGTGTCTACTCCAGATCTACATTGACGGGCCCTTCGGCACGTCGACCAGGGAGATATTCGACGCCGAGCATGCCGTGCTGATCGGCGGAGGCGTCGGCATCACGCCCTACGCCTCCATCCTCCAGAGCATCATGTTCCGCTACCTGACGATGAAGAGAACGTGCGTCAAGTGTGAACACGTCTGGTACGACGACATGCCGAGAGAACTGATGAAAGTGAAGAAGGTGCGTCGTTTAGTGTACACTCTGTGTAGTTGTATATCGGGTATTGTACGTCGTCTGGTGTACACTCTGTATAGTTGTATCTCATGTATTGTACGTCGTCTAGTGTACACTCTTGTTGTCTCTCGGGTATTGTATGTCGTCTAGTGTACACTCTGTGTAGTTGTATATCGGGTATTGTACGTCGTCTAGTGTACACTCTGTATAGTTGTATTTCATGTCTTGTACATCGTCTAGTTTACTTTATGTATGGTTCTCACTCGGGGAGTGTACGTTGTTTACTATACACTCTGTATGGTTCTCTCGAGTATTGTACGTCGGCTGGTGTACACTCTGTATAGTTGTCTCTCTATAGTTATAAGTCGCTTAATATACACTTTAGTTGCCTCGCGGGGATTGTGCAGTGCCCACTTGTCAGTTCGTGTATGTGGTAAGTTCCGAAAATGTCCCCGACTGGTCCATTGTGATTGATGTAAAAGTTTAGGGGAAATATGTTCAAATGTTTACCAATCTTATACTCTAAATAATGATTATGACTACATCGAAACCATGGAACATTTCTGGAACAACCGATATTTAACGTGACATTATAATGATGAATAGCCGTAAACCAGGAAGTGAACTATAATGACATCGCACAATTAAACATACGCCTATTTATGACCATTTCAAATACCGAGACGATGATACTGACACTGGGACTGATGTGACGAATACAATGACAATAATAGCGACAACGACGACCAAAACAATAACGAATCCATTTTTGAAATGACATTGACATTTGAAAGTAACAGCAGCTGTAGAAAAAATCCGGCCGACCATGACCACGTACTCAAACGCTTCTACAACTGTAGGTGGACTTCATATGGATCAATCGTGACCAGAAGTCGTTCGAGTGGTTTGTCAGCTTACTCGCCCAGCTCGAGATGATACAGGTACGGCCGATATGTCGTCGTGCAGGTGTCTTCTATTCACCTGTCTACGACTCTAGTTCTGCTTCCATCTGTTCTTGCGAGATTTGTATGTCATTATCATGTTTCTAGAAATGTGATGTTGGGTTTCTATGTATAGTTACAATTTATGTATACTCACTGTTTGTTGATGTCACGAGAGTGTCGGAGGCACGCCTGATATTATATGATTGCTGACACTCATATGACATCAACAAACAGTACGTTATTCCCGTTTACTGCCCCGATGTAATTGTCTTACTTTCCAATAGCACGTGGTCTTGTATAATTGTTGTCACATTGCCATTATTATTGAAGTTGTCACATTCGTTCTCTCGTGGAAATTAAGGTAACTGCGCATCGGTCTCCGCATCGTTGTTGTAACTTGAAATTAGCACAACAGTTAAACTGTCAATTGAAACTACGTCATCTTTGTCAATACCAAACACAAGTGATTTAAGATAGCAAATCATGAATTTTAAGAGGCACTTAGTTAGTACCTATATAGAGATGAATAATAAATTAACATTTCGGCCAACTTTTACTGAAGTGACATTACTCCTTGTGGGTAAAATTTTTATTTTGCTGCTGACGTAGTTGTTACTATGTCAGACATTAAAAAAAATTGCACGGCAACCCCTTTCAGCCTTTCTGTAGAGATAGATGAATGAATACATTGGCCAAGTTTTACTGAAGTGGCGTTATTCCTTGTGGGTCAAATATTGAATATGCAAATTTAGCTAAAATGTAGTTTTACCGCGACTTCATAAAATAAAAGAAATTAATAACTTTTCCATTTTTCATGCGAGTTTGATAAATTATACTTTATATAATATAAGTATATCAAATTGCAATATTCCTGCAAGTTTTATTTTCGAATAAGTAAATCAATTTCGTATTATGATTATGATTAGAGTACAATATTTTGCAGGACGTAGCTTTTACTCAAATCTAAACAAAATTGTACGGGACCCCCAATTTGTTTGCCTTTTGGGCTGTTGGATTTCAAATAAACTTAAAAATGTAAACTTTAGTTACTTTTAGTTACTTAGTTCGTGATAAGGGAAGGTATGACATAATTCATAAAACATAATTCTGGCTACGGAAAACGTCGATGCATTGGCTGTTGTTGAAACTTGTGTCTGCCCTGCCGTTGGCTGCAGACGGAGCAGGGGTCCCTCGGTCGCATCCTCGACATGCATCTGTACATGACGGCGGCCAAGTCGGCGGCCGACCTGCGCGGACTGTCGCTGCAGATCGCCCTCGAGACGATGCAGAACTACGAACACAGAGACACGATCCAAGGCCTCAAGACGAACATTCAACACGGCCGGCCAGACTGGGACGCTGTACGTGTGTGTCATGAGTTCGTGTTATTGTAGCGCGGCTGTGTGGGGTGGGGTGGGATGTTTGGTAACTGAGAGTGTCCCAAGGCAATTGAGCAGGTTACCATTGTAAGCATAGGCCGCTTTCGGTCACTACAGTAACAAACCACCTTCGTGTTCATTGCAGAAACAGTGAAACATTATGAATCAAACGAACATATGTATTGCCCATGTCCATGCAAAAGTGCACCTAATTGAAACACCTGATAAGAATGATTACTGGATATGGATTTATCGCGATGTGTTGACAGATTAACGTATCTGCATGGTTTCCTTATCCATTTAACTGGCGATGCCATTGGCTTCATGCAAGCTAGAGACATACACGCTTAAAAGCCAGAAATAAGGTCTAATACGGGTATAAAGATATGTTGATTGTAATCTCTTGATGTTATTAAACAGCAGCGAACATAATCGTCCATGTTTCCTTACAATACATGTGCCGACATAGTGAAGTATCCTTCGAATTCCTGTTGCAGATATTTCGAGGTTTCGCCGCCCAGAACGTTGGCAAGGTGAAGGTGTTCGCCTGCGGGCCGTCTGCCATGATGGCCGCCGTCAGACAAAGCTCTCAGCGCTACCATTTTGGCTTCTGCAAAGAGCACTTCTGAACGTCGTCAAAAACCAAGCTGCTACAACGGCCTAACTTTATTTGCATTCTACGGTATTACTATACCTGTTTTTAGAGTCATTTCTGGCGGTGTAAGCCATATACATTAAAATAATCCAATAAGGTTTTTTTTATTATTAAGAACTACACATAAATACTTTAGGAAACATTTATTTATCAGTGCAAATATGTTTAATCAAAGATAACAGCTGTAGTGTCCAGTTAGTATGATTTTTTTTAATAAACGTATATTCCTAAGAAGTATATAAATATAAACGTATGTCCTATATTTGGTTCTAGTCAACATAATATAACATAGTATAACAAATTATGTAGTAGCACTTTCGTAATCTGGATGTTACTTGAAACACACTGTTTAGTATAGGCTACAGTCACCATGTCGCTATATGGCTATATGTACAATTGTAATATAGCTGTCTATATTTTAAGATACTTATATATATATATGATAAATGATTGCTCTCCTAATTGCTCTCCTAATGCTTACTTGTTCCCTGCACGACTACTTCACATAAGTCGTGATTGTTTGAATAACTAAGTGCGTCGTGATTCAAGGGAACAGTTCATTCGAAGAAGGAAGTTCGATGTAGCACGTTATATAAGTTGTAAATTATTTTACTTATATGATTATCTTTGTATTGTTCATACCCATTGTTATTTTATTTATTTTTAGTCATAATGTAACTGCTATACCGATTCACAGCGCCGTGTTATAATGATCGCTGAACGGACGCCACAGCTGCTTGAAAGACTCATGGTATTTATCCGGGTCCCACCTATGTGAAAGGCCTATGTGGTATTTATCCGGGTCCCAGCTGTGTGAAAGGCCTATGTGGTATTTATCCGGGTCCCAGCTGTGTGAAAGGCCTATGTGGTATTTATCCGGGTCCCAGCTGTGTGAAAGGCCTATGTGGTATTTATCCAAGTACGAAAGGATTGTGGAATTTACACAGGAACCGGTTGTGCGAAAGACCTATGATATTTGTGCTTAAAGTGTGCTTATTACCTTCGTAACCCAGAACAGGGAATCGTGGCCGGTCTTTGGTCTATGACATTATTCCAGTATAGGCACATTGCTGTTGTCCGGAGCATGGCTCAATAGCCATCTCCACAATTAGGCATGTGCTACCTCATAATACTAGTATGTAACATATGTTTATGCTACTCTGGTTGTACATAGTTATGTTGATAAGTGAAATATGTATGAGATGATGTTTTACTGCTGACCCAATCACATACAGTATAACGTTTAGTAATTATGTGTGTTGTGAACATTATTACAATTATTAAAATTGAAAACGAAATCGAAAAGGTTTCCACGCTGTAATTATTTATATATTCCTGCCAATTACTACCATGAATAAATGGTACATCATTGACAATCACACAAACACATGCAGACACGCACGTGCGCACGAACATCGGGAAAATAGAAAAGAAGAGTCTATAACTTCAAATGTGGAGACACCTCTACATCAGGAATACCCTTTGTATTTGACGTCACATCGAATGCGTTGTACAAAAATACTCCCGCCCTATTTCCGGTGACGTCACGGCTGATGCTTTTGACCTAAAGACAGCGAAAACATCGAAATTAAGAATCAGAAAAACACAATAGACGAATCCGTAACTGCTTATGCGTAGATACTACATCATCAATTACCTGAAAACAGAAAAAAAAACAGAAAAAAAGAAAAATCAGGAAAATGGTAAAGAAGTATCTGTAACTGGTGATGTGGACAAGCACCTCTTTCACGAACCTGCACTTCCGGTGTCCGCTGTAGCCACGGTTGACGCGTCGCACTTGATAACAGAAAAACATAATTTCAGCCTCAGGAAAATATAAGGGAAGTGTCTATAACTGCTGGAGTTGGCACAACTGCCACTTTATCAACAACTACATGTATACCTTGTCTCGAATCTCCATTACTTCTGTTCGCTGACGTTGCGGCTGAGGCGTGGAACCAGAACACATATAGAGAGAGAAAAAACATAAATTAAGTATCAAGAAAACAACAACTACATAAATACTTTGCTCGATAGTCCACTTGCGGTGTCTCCTTAAGTCACGGCAGACGCATCATAACTGAAAATAGAAAAACAAGAAATTAAGAATCAGGAAATTGTAAAAGAATTGTCTATAACTGCTGATGTGGATAAACATGTATCTGCATTAACAACTACATAAATACCTTTTCACAACATTCCACTTCTGTCTGCTGAAGTCAAGGTTGACGCGTCGCACCTGACAACAGAAAACATATAATTTAAACATCAGGAAAATAGAAAAGAAGTGTATGTAACTGCTGATGTGGAGAAACCTGTCTATAGTACTTTAAACATCAACAACTACAGAGATACCGTTTCACGAAAGTCCACTTCCGGTGTCCGATGAAGTCTCGGGTGACGCGTCGCACCTGAAAAAAATATATTAATTAAGTATATAGTATAGTATGTCTACATTCCAGCCCAGCGTAAATATATTGAGATCATGTATCAATGTGGAAATATTGGCCCATGCATTTACCATATGCAAACTTGACAGGGCAATCTCCTGGATTATCTGTAGTGGGGCCTATTGTTTTCGATCGATAAGGAACAGCAATAATGTTTTGCTTTTATGCTAAGCGTACATCGCGAAACTTTTATTGCGCGTCGCGTATTACACAGTTAGCAGCTATTATCTTTTCCCCTGTTGTGCGACTGGGTCAGCGCACTTTCCACGACTGGTCAGCGTTCATTGTACAACAACAGTTTGCGCAACTCGTGTGCGCGCCGCCGCTATCGTGGCGTTATTTTCTGGAACTACAAGCGCTTTTAAATGCTTGTCTTTTTTGTTTTTCATCAGCTGTGAATAAAGGAAAGAGATATTTGTTGTAATTTTACAATAACCTAAACATTAACGCCGACAGAGGTTCGCGTCGCACAGGAGCACGATCTGGCGTTACAGAAGTGGATCACACACCACAGCACCTCGTCGTCCAGGTTCAGGCCGGACTCGATTGAGTGTGCTGACAACACAATAGTGTGGGCGGACACCAGCGTCACGCCGGTGCGCGTCCTAGTTCGGCGTCCGGCGTTGCAATGTGTCGTGTTCGACAGTCTACACTGCTTGGCACACCCAAAGATCAAGGCCGGAACGGCGCTCATCAAGCGTTCATATTGGTGGCAAGGCATTAGGAAGGGTGTCGCCATATGGACAAAATCACGTGAAGCATGTAAAAAAGCGAAGGTCATCGTGCATAAAAAAATGCCGCTGGAAAGATTACCAGCACCGACCAGGCGGTTCAGTCATATCCACGTCGATCTCGTCGATCAATTCAACGTAAAGTAAACAACACTTTGTTCGCCGTGATCGACACGTGGACTGGCTGTCCAGAAGCATTTTAATTGACAATGCGCGGGGATGCGACACAGGCAAAATCATGTGGACAAGTGAGGGTGCGTCAGTAAATCGCCAGGTGTGGCGTACCCGACATCATTGCACGAGACCGTGGATCACAGTTCGTCTCAGACTTGTGGCTGGAGGTTTGCCGTTTTATGGGAATCGCGCGCGACCTAACCAGCAGCTATCACCCGCAACACAACGGTAAAGATGAGCGGATGCATCGGCGTTTGAAAAAATCACTACGCTCCCGTCTGCTTGGCAGGACAAATTGGCTTGCCGAGTTATCTTGGATGATGCTGCGGCAAACTTTGACACCGGTGTCTCGAGATCCATATTGGTTGCTGGCCAACAGCCGGAGTTGCCGGGCCAGTTGGTCGTCCAGCGAGCCATGGCATCCCAACATTTCACGGAGGGCCCGTGGAATCGAAAGTTAATATGCACACACAGGTGCCTCAGGATCTTTGGACAGTCAAGAAGGTATTCGTTCGCGTGAATAAAATTCAACATTCACCCGAACCTAAGTACACTGGTCCCTTTCGGGATATGCGCGAAATAAAGATTCCATTTAGTAACACGTGTTTTCATTGTACCGCCTCTAGCATGGAAAAAAGCAGAAACTATATTATATTAGTAAGGTTCTACAGTTCTATTACATATA
>OY759265.1:13742260-13747260 GCA_963662155.1 Lamellibrachia columna
CAATACAAAGGGTAGCCTCGGTCAACACGGCCCCCGGGGTAAGAATGTTCAGCAACACGTCACAGACGTAATTAAATGTTTTTAATAACTTGGTGCAACTCACTATATACTCACTATATAATATATTAATTTTAATACAATATGATCGTTGCATAATATAAGTTCTGCTGTATATACTGTAATCACGATGGAATATTGTTAAGCCAATGTTATATTATGTATTATTATGTTAACTCCAATTTAAATTTATAATAACCTTATTGATATGTAGGGCACAGTAATTTTATATATCTTCACTTCTTCACTTTCCCATAACCCGTAAGGATCGTTGGGGCACCATTGATGACTTTCTAACCAGCTCTCTCCACGTTTCCCTGTTCTCGACAGCCCTCTGGGAGTCAGCGAACTCCATTCCTGTCCACTCTTTGATGTTGTCTTCCCACCTCTTCTTCTGTCTACCTCTTCGTCTCCCCCCTCTTACGGTACCTTGCAAGATAGTCTTTGCAAGGCCAGATGATCGTGATACATGACCGTACCACTTCAATTTACGCTTCTTAACTGTTGTAAGAAGGTCATCATATGGTACGATGGCTTCTTTGATCTTGTTGCGGACAGCTTCGTTAGTAACATGGTCTTTGTATGATATGCGCAAGATCTTCCGAAAGCATCTCATTTCCATGGCTTGTATCCTCTTCTGTAGATCTGCTGAGAGGGTCCATGTTTCACAAGCGTACAGAAAGATGGACATGACAAGGGAGCGCATCAGCCTTATCTTCGAACTGACCGTGATGTTTCTGTCGTTCCATAAGGGTTTCAACCTTGTTAGTGCTGCTGTTGTCTGTGCAATCCTGGCAAGTATCTCCGGTTTGGAACCCTCATCTGTGATAATTGATCCCAAGTACCTGAAGCTTGTTACTGTCTGAAGTCTCTGTCCATTAACTTTGACCTCTGTGCTGATGCCTTGTGTGTTGTTCGTCATCAGTTTGGTCTTTTCGGCACTGATCTCCATGCCGTATGATGTAGATGTTTTTTCAAGGCGCTCCACTAAATTGACTAGTTCTTGTTCATCTCCTGCTAAGCCGTCGATGTCGTCAGCAAAACGAAGGTTGGTGATTGTCCTGCCTCCAATGCTGACAGTGCCTTGATGGTTTTCTAAAGCATCAGTCATGATCCTTTCCAGAAAAATGTTGAAGAGCGTTGGTGATAGTAGGCATCCTTGTCGAACTCCGACTGTTGTTCGAAACCAGTCTCCTATGCTGCTGTTGAAGGTTACTGCACTGGTGGCATTGTCATATAGGTGTTCAATGGTTCGGACAAGCTTGGAGCCAATGTTGTACTTCCTCATGGTTGCCCATAGGGCCGCATGCCATACCTTATCAAAGGCCTTCTTGAAATCTATAAAGACATGATACAGGCTTTGCTGATGTTGAAGGTGTTTCTCGCAAAGGATTCTAAGGTTGAAGATATGTTCACTGGTGCTCCGTCCTGCTCGAAAACCCGTTTGTTCTTCAGCGATAATCTCTTCTGCCTGGGGTTTGAGTCTGTTGAGTAGTATCTTCAACATGACTTTGCTCGGGTGGCTGATGAGGCTGATTGTTCTGTAATTTTGGCACATCTGTAGGTTGCCTTTCTTGGGAAGTGTTATGATCAGTGACTGAGTCCATGGGGTGGGCCATTCTCCTGTCTGCCAGATCTTGTTGCAGATTGTTGTAAGTGTGGTAATCAAGGCTTCTCCCCCAGCTTGAACCAGTTCTGCTGGTATGTTATCAATTCCAGCTGACTTTCCTTTTTTCAGAGACTTTACTGCAGCCTCCACTTCCTCACGAAGAATGGGGTAGTCGTCCTCTTCAGTAGTCTGTGTACAATTTAGTACTACTGGGTCTCCGTTGGTGTTGTGGCTGTACAATTCTGAGCAGTATTCTGTCCATCGATTGAGGATCTGCTGTTCTTCTGTCAGGCATTTCCCTGATTTGTCTTGGATAGTGGTAGTTATCCCTTTCTTCACTGATGTCAGGTCTTTCACTATTTGATAAGCCTTCTTGCTGTTGTTCTTGCTCAAGCTGTCTTCAATTTCACAGCATTGTTCTGCTATCCAGTTATCTTTTGCTCTTCTCATATCTTGTTTAATCTTCTTGTTGACTTCTCTGTATTTTGCTGCACCTTCAGGATCACATTTTCTCCTTTTCAATTCCCTTCTTTTGTCACAAAGATCTAGGATGTCTGTTGTGACCCATGGTTTCTTTGTCCGACGGTGTTTTCCAAGGATCTCGTGGGCTGTGTCGGTCACTATTTTGTTGAAGGTGTTGGTCAGCAAGTTCACGTCGGTATATTTGTCATCCAGTATGATAAGTGGTGCAAATTTCCCACCTATCATTGCTTTGAATGCTTCTGCTACATCAGGATCCTTAAGTTTCTCGATGTCAAATTTGATTCTTGTTGGCTTTGGTTTGCTGATCCTCTTCAGGCGAATGTGGAAGGATGTCATCAGCAAGTCGTGATCACTTCCGATATCTGCTCATGGAAAGCTTCGTGTCCTGGCAATGTTCACTCCTATGTGAAAGCGCCGTTTCACCAAGATGTAGTCGATCTGATTGTGATGTTTTCCATCTGGGCTGTGCCAGGTCCATCTTCTAGATGTTTTGTGTGGGCCAAATGTGTTAGCCAGCATCAGCTCATTGTACATTGCAAATTCGAGGAGCCTGTGACCTCTCCCATTTGTTTCCGTGTTGCAGAAAGGTCCGCAAGTGTCTTGCCAGTTGTTCTGCGCATCCTTTCCCACTTTTGCATTCCAGTCTCCTAGTATGTTGAAGGGAGTTGCCTTCAGGCGGATGGTGATGAGCCTGCTGGAGATAGGGCGACAACCCATGACAGTGTTCACGATGTCTTTGTGAACAAGAAACCCAACGCCTTGTTCGTGTTTTATATATGTGTAATTTAAAAAAAAATCATATCATCTGACATGACTGCATTTGAGCCAGGCGCATTGGCAAGTTTGCTGGTAGAACATGTTGATAGTGTAACTGTGGATTTTTAGATGATTTCAATAGGCGGAAGGATTTTTTGGCAATTTTTTCGCCACAAGGCACGTGTGCGTAGTAATTCATGCAGAAATTAGTAAACATTGACGGGTATGGCACGTTCAGGCATTTTAAATGAGTTAAAAGTGTGAGACTTTGACTAAACTCAATCAGCATGTCAAAGAGATGATGACAACGGCAGGTAAGAAGTTTAAGTATTTTTTATGATCCCGTTTTCTTATAATCATGCAAAACGTTAACATGGTCGCCAGTGGGAAACGTAACATTAGGCTGGACTCCTAAGCGCTCTCTAACCGTGAGTTTTAGCCGATTTCTCCTGCTACGTGATTACATCACATTGTTTCTGGTAGTAGGTCGCCTAGAACGACAAAATGCATGGCCGACACCTATGCGGAGGAGTTGGGGTCGGGGGTTCCAGTGGGTCCGGGGGGGAGGTCCAGGGATCCGGGGTGGGTCCATGTAAGGTAGTCCGGGACACGGCTTTTGATTGGGGGGGGCACACATTACTGAAACAATGCATATTGCAATGACAACACGAGACCCCCGTGTACGCAGAGTTAATTGATTTAAGGTGTTGCATCATTGTTGTATCATTGAGAGGCATCGTTTAAAACGTCGACATAAAAAAAATCATACATATTATATGTATACAAGTGGATTTGTACATTTTCACAGTTTTAATGGAAGCGTTCCTAGCGGTACATAACAGTAATATAACAACAGATTGCACATCTGAAGTCAATAGTGACAACGCTGAATAAGAAATACAATATAAGGCAGTATACAGTATTTATGGAGGGTCGTGCATCCATGCAATGACAATACGCATATTCTGAATACATGCCCAGTATGTCTTTCACACAGCCGTTTCCCCTCTTCCATTATGCCACATCTTTCAGGCTTATACTTACCACGGTAACAGACCTACCAAAAATGCCATACATGACTTAGACATTTGAAACAGCCGTTACCTGAATACATACCACAGGCCTTTCACACAGCCGGTACCTGAATAAATACCACAGGCCTTTTACACAGCCGTTACCTGAATAAATACCACTGGCCTTTCACAAAGCCGTTACCTGAATAAATACCACAGGCCTTTCACAAAGCCGTTACCTGAATAAATACCACAGGCCTTTCACAAAGCCGTTACCTGAATAAATACCACAGGCCTTTCACAAAGCCGGGACCTGGATAACTATCCCACAGCCGGTATTTACATAAATATCATAGTCCTTTCATACAGCAGGTACTTATACAAATACCATAGGCCTTTCAGTTAAGATAAATGCCATGCCTTTCACACATCCAGGACAAATGATCTGCAATCCACAACACCAGTACAAAAGCTTATAGTTACTTGTAAAATATCAATAACATATTCCCTCAACCTTTGCACATTTAATTATTCAAAGAGTCACGACTTGCATGGGACGTAATGATGTAGGGAACAGTATGTGTAGGTCATTCCTGAGCTGAACAAACACACCGTCCAAGCATACATACACTTAATGGTTAATATTGAAAAATTGTATTTAATTAAAAGCATACATGCAGTTCATTATGGCCAATACACTCTTATTAAGTAAAAAGTAAATAAAAAGGTTCACAACGTAGTTATGACAGTACTTTTTACACACAAATGGCCAATGGTGCAGTAGTTGCTGGGTTTTCGGCGTCTTTCAGAAGTGCTCTTTGCAAAAGCCGAAATGGTAGCGCTGAGAGCTTTGTCTGACGGCAGTCATCATGGCAGACGGCCCGCAGGCGAACACCTTCACCTTGCCAACGTTCTTGGCGGCGAAGCCCCGGAATATCTGCAACAGGAGTTTGAAGGATGCATTTGTATAACACTGCTTCTCGGTGTGGGAAATGTGGCAAACTATGAGCGATACTATGGACGGTAAACAAGCGGGCTTCATACTGGTTCTGATAGATTGTAACCAACTGGACGTCACTTTG
>OY759265.1:13752260-13759760 GCA_963662155.1 Lamellibrachia columna
TAGACGCCGAGACATACAACCAGCTATGCAGCAAGCGGGTGTACAGCGGCACTCCGATCGAGAAGGAAGACTCTGTAAGCCATGTGTCGAAGCGATTCGGTACGGCTTTCCACAAGCTCTCCACGGAGAGGAAGAAGAAGGGAGTCACCCTTCGTGGTCGTGGCTAAGGCAAGTTAATACAGGCCACGATCACCAAGCTCACAGTCTATAATGCGAAGGCAATACGAGTCCACAGAGGAAACCGCGACGCCATGACTGATGCTGTGTTCGTGACATTCTACCATGCGATCTGATGACTAGTTTTTGCACTAGTAGCAACACTGGCGCTCAGGCTATGACATTTGTTTTCGTAAAACAGCGCCTAGTGCCTAGTAACCGAACTAATACAACAGTACCACCTGGTGCATAGCTGCGGCACTACGGTAGCACCCATTGGTGTCTCCTTTTGACGCTAGTAGCAAGTGAATAAGCAATTGTTTTTGTAAAACAGCGCCCTTACTGCAAGCGCAACCATCCACTTCCTGAAGCGGCGACATCAAGCTGAAGTATATGTGGCCTATTTCAGTGAAATCGTAGCAAAAAAGTCGTTATTTGGCCATCACACAAAATTGCAATCCATAGGCGAACGATTTTGCAAAAAGCCCTATGTGGCATGTGGAGCACGGAGAGACATCCGAGCACCTGGCCACCTACGAGGGCGCCGACGCACTGGCAGTTGTCGCCTTTTGGTTGACTGCTTTGGCACTAGTAGCACCCCGGCTATGAACCAACTTTCGTAAAACAATGCCCGTAATGCTTAGTAACCGAAATAATTTGCGTGACAAAAACGTCTGTTATGGTCCGATGCACGTTTCCAGTTGCGCATGCGCAACTACCCGTTTTCTAAAGCGGCGACATCTAGTAGAAACGTATTTGGCCTATTTCAATGAAACTTTGCAAAATGTTCTATTATGCAAAATATTCTATTATGTGGTAATGGTTGATTCAGGTATTTGTTTACCAGCTTTGTAACATTTCTCTGACATTTTCTTTAAACTTGTAGCATCTTCTTTAACTATGTGACTTTGTTTTAACATTTTCTTTTAACTTTGTGACTTTGTTCTCACATTTTCATAAACACTGTGACATTTTTTGTGTCGTTTTCTTGAATTTTTCACCTTCTTTCATCAATTTCGTCGCATATATCCTTGTATAAAACTATGTAGAAACGCTTTCACCAATTTCAGTACCGCTTTTATATTATGCATTTTATCGCACTTACCTATATATGTAATGCTTTTTTCTAAGTATGTACCGCTTTTATCTATGTAGAAACAACATATCTTCATATAGTGTCATCTAGCGGGTATTTATGTTTATTGTCAAAACGTCCCGGGAACGGAGGGTCCCTAAGGTGCCTGGAGAATCCTGGAGCCAATGACGTCATTCCATGTGGTATATGGGGTCCGGAGCCAAGCAAAGAAGCAAGATGTCATTCAATCATGTAAAAGTTTCACCTATAATCCTCCCAAGAACTGCCTCATAACGAGCATAAACGTAATAACATGACCCGTATCTCTCTCAAGAAGCGCTCATACCGACCATACATGCAATAATATAAAAAACAGCAAATGCAATGACGCAGCAAAGTAGCGAAGTAGCGAGGCAGCGAAGCATATAAGCAGCAAAGTAGCGAAGTAGGGAGGCAGTGAAACAGCGAAGTAGAGAGGCAGCTAAAGCAACGAAGCAGTAAAGCAGCAAAGTAGCGAGGCGGCGAAACAGCGAAGTAGTGAAACAGTGAGGCTGCGAAGCAACACAACAGCAAAGTAGCAAGGTAGCGAAACACCGAGGCAGTGAGGCAACAAAACAACAAAGTAGCGAGGTAGTGAGGCAGGGAAACAGCAACACAGCAAAGTAGCAAAGCAACAAAACAAACAAAGCACTGAGGCTACGAGGCAGCGACGTAGCAAAGCAGTGAAAGTGCGAGGCAGCAAAGCAATGAAAGTTCATTTGCTAAGCATCAGGCACATTTAAAAAAAAAAACTAGTTCATGGAGTAGCCGCCAGAGGCGTTACTAACGCCAAAACAGTCCACCATATAGGGCTAGCTGCCAATGCGGTGGCGACACCGTAGGTGGCCAGGTGTTCGGACGTGGCTCCGGGCTCCACATGCCATACAGTATTTCATGCAAAGTCGGTCGCCTAACGGGATAAATTTTGTGTGATGACAAAAGTAGGGGTGCTGTTTTACAAGCAAAGTAGATAATTCACTAGCCGCCATGGGTGCTACTAGCGTCCAACCAAGCCACCAAGGGGCGCTACATTAGTGCCGTCACTGTGTACCAGGTGGCACTGCCGTATTATTTCGGTTACTAGACACTAGGGGCCCTGTTTTACAAAAATATAGTTCATTCGCTAGCCTCCAAGGGTGCTACTAACGTCAAGAGAAGACACCGAGGGGCGTGCCGGTACTACGCACCAAGTGGCGCTTCCGTGTTAGTTCGGTTTCTACGCACTGGGTGCTGCTTAACGAAAATTATTTCAAAGACTAGTCGCCTTGGGTGCTACTAGTGCCAAAGCTGGTCACCAGGTGGCGCTCAGTATTGTTGTCACTATGCGTCAGGTGACGACACCGTAGGTGATCCGCCAACCGCGAGCGGTCCTTGTAAATAACCAACTTACTACTCGCGTGCTAATTACATCTTGCTCCGATGACTACCTTTCTTCGTACCGAAAATCTCGTTGTCTTATGGTGCTTTGTTTATCCCCGTCTTTACTCGGTCTACATCAGCTTCATACAGAGCTCGTGGATCGTATTTTGAATGGGAAAAACTGCTCCTTCTAATGGTGTGCACCATGTTGGGGTTGAATATTTAGGCGGCGCAAAAACATCGCGCCATTGCGTATAAAACCAAAACTTAGCGATAGGCATCACATAAAAACATATTATTATGTGAATTCGTTCATATTATGAAAGAAGCAACATAGCAAAGGCAATTTAAATAATGTATGTAACAATATATGTAGAATTTTTCACCAATTCCGGTGAAGTTTACCGATCTCTGACCAGTCAGTCGATTGAATAGGATGCCTAAAATTTATAGCTGAAACTGCAATACGATTATGTAAAAGATAAGGTCAACTTATAGACTATACGTTAAGTGTAGAAATGCGTTCGGGGCAAGGAACGTATGGCTACTATTGCTTCACGTGCCAACTTATCTAGGATATATTTGACGAAAAATCACTGTTTAAATGACGAATGGGAACGTCCTCCATTAAAGAAAAGGTACAGTGACATCATATTGGAAAAAGCAACAGTAAATTTTACCATAAAATTTTACTTTTAAAACGACAGAATTCCTTCCACCCGGCTCACCTTCACAAACCTCTTTATTCTGCGATATATCGCGAAGGTGATACCCTCACGTCTCTGTGGTTTCGTGTATCCTGCGTGAAAGAGAAAGCACGGTTAGAAAGAAGTTTTGATACAATTTGTCTTAAGAAGTTTATTACATGTATCCGTCGTCGTTTATCATTTCCACACTGCAAACTGTTGTAGGTAACTGTAGAAACGTTAAATGAATATAATATATTTGAAGTAGCGTATATTTAATCGCCAGATGGCGAATACGTCTTAATGCAAGGCATCCTGGTATCGTTGCCGAGAAGATTTCCGTGCAGTTTTATTCAAGTAAATCATTTAAATTAATTAAAAAACAATGTGCAATGTTTCAGATGAGTTCTGTGAAGATGTACCATAAAGCCATGTATGGCGGGGCTCAAATTCCACAAACTGTATGGTTTCTTTCTGAGAAGGTTCCACCTGAATATTTCCAAATACGAAATGTAAAAGGTAAAGGTAAAGGTATGTTCTTATATAGCGCGGTATCCGGTCCATAGGACTGCTCAAAGCGCTTTACACTTCACCCCCTGGCAGACCTGTTCATTCCAAGGCCATCTCAACTTCTTTGGGAAGTATTGTAGAGATATTGCATTTTCATCAGACCAGTAAAACAATCTCACCATTAAAGTGCATGTCGATCTTTTCCTCGTTCGCTTGTGTGTCAGATTTAGTGTGGTTCGCATTACCGATGCGATGGTCACAGTCGAGTGGTTTATACTTGCGACAGAAGTTGTACAGCTTGCTCGTCCAAACTCCCAGTGAACGGACGTGTAGCCAGATATGGTCTGCGTCAGAGTAGGTTAAACATAGAATTTAGACGTCTAAAGAATAAATCACATTTAAAAGTTATATGTCAGTTGAATAAGACAGGCATAACAGTTCTACGTCGATTGGATAAATAAGGCATACGTTATTTGTCGGTTTAATAAGTTTGGCATAAAAGTCATAATTCAGTTTTTAATAAGTCAGACATATTAGATATATTATATATCTATTGAAAACATACTAGAAATTTAGACAATTACGTAGGACTGACGAAGAAAACGGAGTACATCAAAATTATACTAAATATAACAACAATTATCACAATAAGAATAGTAGTGACTAACATAACCTCGCATTCGCAATCAGGTGAAAATAGAACTGCAGTCACATACAGGAGAATAGAAGACACCTGCATGATGACATAACGGCCATACCTGTATAATCTCAGCTCTGTGTTGAATCTTGTTTCCTTCTTTCTTGATATTACAGGTTTAGGGGGATGGCGTTCTATTTATTCATTATTTGTATTCAAACTGGGTAATTGCTCATGTTAGGATATGTAAAGATATTCTTGTGGTCGCTTGATGTAAGTAAAGAAATCCGCACCTGGCATTTCGGGAGAACTACTGATGGTGAACGGATGCCACTCGTACTCCGCGATCTTGGGTATATTCACGTACACATAGTCGCCCGGCTGATGGTGGAAGTGTTCTGGTTTCTCGATCACCAGGTGCGTTACCTTGGAGGGACAACGGGTGTGCTATTAAAAACAGCACGTAATTCAACGACAGCATCAATTCTAAAGATGGTAAAACGTTATAATTTCGTCGGCAGGCTATAATAATACTTCGAGTTAAACTACGGAATGGCATAAATTAATTACATTACAAGAACGAGTGTCAACGAGGCACCAAATTGGTCGATTTTAGTGGATAGTACGCTACATTTTCCTCTGGAATGTCCACCAAAACGTTCTGATGGTATAAGGGGTTAAATTGCGTTTTGCAAAGCAGCAGGTAAAGTTCGCACGTTTTGCCGTATGAGGCGCAATATTGTCTTTTGTTGATATAGTTGATAGTTGGTATATTTGGCCGGATGTTCTACACATGTAGTTCTTGCCAGGTGTTTCTCTTCCTAGTAAGAAATGTCATTCAGCTGAAGAAGAAAGCAGATGCTCGTCTCCTCGAACATTTGATCTGTTAATTCGTTGATGCAGGCTAAATTACGCCAAATGTTGCACCTTCTTGTCAAAGTATTTATATCGCTTTTAGTAAGGAAGTTAGTACGAATCGCACATCACATGAAGACTTCAGTGCAGTCCGATACTTACCGTCTGTAAACACTTGACTACGTTGACCACATTCGCATGAACGTAAGCGACACGTCCACGTAAACGTAAGCGACCCGTCCGCATGAACGTAAGAGACTCACCTTCGACGGAAGTAGATTCATCTCCGTGATGTGAATGCTGCCGTACTTGGCCAGTTTGAAGAGCCGTGTTCTGTAGATCCGCTCCAGTAAGTACACCGTCCCCGGAGCGACAAAGAACATCCAGAAGATGGGGCCGTGGAGGATGGTAAGGATCCAGAAGACGACGAACATGGAGTGTGTCCAATAGAACACCTGCAGGACAAGAGGCACACCTAAATCAGTCATTACCTGATGCAAACCTTAATGCAATCGGCACGCTAAAAGTTTAAGACACCTGTAGAAATTCCCAATGGTATGTGTTGCTCACGTGTGTGTGTGTGTGTGTGTGTGTGTGTGTGCGTGCGTGCGTGCGTGCGTGCGTGCGTGCGTGCGTGCGTGCGTGCGTGCGTGCGTGCGTGCGTGTGTGTGTATGCAGGCATGTGCCGCAGTGCAATACGTTTTTGCAACGCTGTACAAAGGGTAGCATAGTTACCAAACATAGAAAAATAATTAAAAGCAGCCGAACGCAAGAACAAGAAATGCATTAATGTCTGTTTTGTGTTACAACTGTGCTAAAACAATAATCGTAATTATACGATATCGTATTACACACCATATCTTATATAGGCATGACGTAATACCATTGACCCTGGCTTGCTGTGTCACACTAAGTACTAATATCTACGCCCAATTTGACTCGTAGAGTGAGTCTCTTCCTACTGTAAACTTTTGGCGCTGCAACGATTTTGACTCGTCGGCAACACGTTGACGCATTCAATATGAAAGCACATTGAGAAACTACATTTGCCAAAGCAAACAACACATGAGAAACGGAAGTGACATGAGTACTCACGTGGAAGTGACCGCCCCGTCTGACCCACGGCAGCGAGAAGACGACAATGACAAGGAGCGGGACCCACAGCAGGACCCCAGAGAGGTAGGCGAAGCCGAAGCCGGGGATCCAGCCGATGCCGCAGCGAGTCGTGAACAGACACTCCCAGTAGGTGGGCGTTGTCGCCGTTGACGTCACATTGGTAGTGGAAGTCGGCGTCGTAGAGGTGTACAAATCTGTAGTGTAAGGGGAAGTAAGATGTCTAGGGAACATGGTGATTCGTTTATACCAATGTACTTCTTTAAGAATATTTATGACGAGAAGATATATTTGTGGAGCGAACTATTTTAGATATCACCACATGCAACACTAATTAAATGTACACACCGCACAACATATTTGTTAACCTAATTAGGGTTGTATGTAATGCACTTCTTGTTCATTGTAATATTTAAAAAAGAAATCGCCAAATAGGTAACTTTTGTAGTTAAAAGAGATCTTCAATTAAATTGACCTTTTTGAGCTGGGACTCTGGGTTTTCTTATTATATATCTTAGATATCTTCAGAACCTGACTACTCCTCGTTTCTTTGATTGGTTTTTGTTTTTGTGCATGATGATGATGATGGTTATGATGATAATGATGATGGTGGTGGTTGTGGTGGTGGTGGTTGTGATGGTGATGGTGGCGGTGATGGCGGTGGGGGTGTTGACGGTGATGGTGGTCGTGGCGGTGGTTGTGGTGACGGCGGCTACTCGTTGTTGTCGTTTCACTCACAGAGGTTGGCGAGGTGGGCGAGCGTGTGGACGACGCTCTGCACGACGACGACGACGCCGACGACCTTGTGGAAGTAGATGTTGTCGTCGAGAGGCAGATACGTCGACAGCTTCAGCGATCTCATCAGTGTCAGGCAGTATCTGTAAAAAGTCAGCAGAGAGTTAATGATGATTATCATGACGATGGTCGTCTTCGTGCCCTATGTGGCACGCAAGATTTCCACAAGAGAGCGCCACTGCTGTCGGCATGCAGTCCGTGATGTGTAGAACGCTTTCATCTCCTTTCCCACGGTTCTTCTCCACGTTTCCCTCCGGTGATCTCGTCTCCTTCTA
>OY759265.1:13764760-13797260 GCA_963662155.1 Lamellibrachia columna
CCGTAGCAAGATTGTCTATGTATGAAAGCCATCGTCGAATGCGTCACCGGTCTGTCCAGCACGACGTCTTTTCACTCTATTGACCTGTCGTGTCGCGGTCGCACGATTTATTCGTTGCCACTTCCTCTGCCCTGGTCGCACGCCCGATGTCGACAACATTTTTCTCATCATGGCGCGTCGTTTGGCCGCTTGTTTGATGTTCTGATAGGAAATGACGTCGTCGGCGATGTGCATGCCTGTTATCAACGCCCGTTTTCCCACAGCCACGGCGCCTCGCTTCTAGAGCGGCATGGCACTCCGGAGCAGATCTCCGAACAGACTACCCAACAACTGTCCCCGCTGCACTCTAGCAACAACGAAGTAGGGCTGCGCAACTCCCGCATGTCTTACAACGTCGAAAGTGAAGCGTCACTGTCACCTGACCTCGTTCCAATGGTACGGGATGCCCGGTGTCGTCCCTTACATCGATCTCGATCGTTCCAAACTCCTTGTAAAACAAAGGCAAGTACTGGGCGTGGTCGAGATGTTTCGACACCGCTTGACCGTGCTCGCCCTGTATCGGAACAATCATCAACAGGGGTACGAGACTGTCGCCGACGACGCGCGACTGCAGGACGATAGTTTAGACGTAGAGCGATTCGAACCCCTGCATCATATATTTCACGGACTCTGCGTTGTGAATGAAGGTGGACTCCTAAATCGTAACCCCTATGGACTCTGCTTCGTGAGTCGAAGTGTCGCTTGCCTGACTACGAATGGCTGCATCGCCAAGACCTAGTATGGGACCCATCGAACCCAAATACTGAAACATGTCATATGTAAAGTCTCTTTTTGAGTGACATCGCTGTTGCTCAATTTCGCCATACGATCCCCCGCGATAACCGCCAGGGCGTGGTCATCGTTCCTACTAGTTTATCCGGTTCGTTGTAATAACCAACAGAGATCACTCCTACATGTTGTCGGGATGCAGGCGCATCGACGTGGCGCTATGCAAATCAGGTAGAAGTCAGCCGTCATCGCGTTTCACTGACTGGTTGGGTAGCTGATACCCAACGAACTGCTCAACAGCGCCATTCACTGAACAGGGTCGGCGTTACCGGTCGTTATATTGCAAATGCTGACCACGATGATCGTGTACAAGACGAGGACCTGAAATAGGAACACGATTTCCGCCTGGGCCAGTCGGTACCAAATAGGTGCCAAAGAGCAGCAACAACGTCTTCGCTATCTGTAGCGTTTTCCTTTATCCCTCGTCTTCCTCGATGATATCGGACACCGCTGTCGCATTGTCCGTCATCGTTCGAATGATGACCCGACCGCCGTGCCATTACTCTTTATAGTGGACTTGCGCCTTGGCATTGATCCAGCTGAAGAACGATACTGGGGAACCGAACCATTTCACAAAGGCCTCGGTTCGCTTTCCCACCTTCCGTCGCTGTAGAACCGATTCGACGCGGTACATATTATCTTTCGGAATCGAGACCTTCTGTAGTTCCTGTTTTTAGAAGATTCTGTCCAGCATTTCTCCAAGATCGTCGACTGGGTGGATCAGAGGAATGCACGTTGTGGATCGTGAAGAGCTCTTTGTACCCTTACCCTAACCGCCGTTTCGCTTTGTTGATGCGTACGCGATCTGCGAGTCGGAACATCGATACGCCCTCACCGTCACGACTTACAAGAGCTGCCTCATATCCTCCTGATTTGTCGCGTTCACCCGTGACGGAGCCATGGCTATGCATCAGTGATAGGTGTCATTGTACGACAGCACAAAGTCATGCAGTGCGTCGATGTACAGCCTCATCTGATGTTGTGTAAAGTATCGCCACATGCGAATCTTCAGCGTCCGATTGAACCTTTCGACGATACTCGCCTTGGTCTCCTCATTGTGAGTGGAGAAATGGTGGATGCCATGCTCCTTTAGCAAACACTTCAAAGAACGGTTAAGAAATTCGAGACCTTTGTCGGTTTGCAAGTCGTAGGCGCGACGTCGGTTAACAGTCCCCGAAACGCCGTCACCAACGACGACGTCGATTTCGTCTTCAGTGGAGCGCATCCGACCCATTTCAAAAAGACGTCGGTCAATGTTAAAAGAAACGTCGTTCCGTCATTGTCTTTTTTTCCAGATTTGATACGTCGACGAAATCAGCCTGCCACTGGTGATTGCGTCCGACGACGCATCATGTCTGAAATCGGGTGCTCACCGGTTTGTGCAGGGTGTACGCGTCCTCTTCCAAAAACCAGTGATTGACGGCTTTCGTCGGTGCGCGAGTGAAGCGTCTCAGTACGCAGCGAGGTTCGGCGACGGTCCACAGGTGACCGGCGAGTCGACAGCTCACGTTGTCGGACTCGTGGTCGGCGCAACACTCCGACAGCAGCAATTCGGCTTGGTGCCGGAAGTAATAGTACCGATGTTCTGGGGTCACGTGTATTTCACGCTCCTCTTGGTCATCTCGATCTCGTACGATGAAGACGTCGAGCTGAGGAATCAACGATCGTTGATTGTAGCCTACGTGCCGACCTCCGTGCAGTATTTCTCGTCGCGGTGTCGGTCCGCGTTGGTGATTGTCTTAATGTACCCAGATTTACCCAGGAATTTCATGGTGTCCTCAATGTTGCCTTTGTGAGGATCGCCTTCTCCCTTGCGTCGGGTTGTGGTCTTCGGCGCACCGACGCATGAAGGGTTATATATTGTCGCGAGTCAGATTGTCGTTAATGTTCATGTGCTGTATTTCGGCGAATCGAGCGCGCAATTCTTCCGACACGCGGACGTCGCACTCGACCCTACCGAACAGCGTACAAGCGCGTACTTCTGTCAAGATCTGCTGTCGCGTGAGCTTCCTCTTCGCGTGAAGACGGGGAAACATTGCGTGTAGACACCGTTGCACAACCGGATCTTTTGTCATGACTTTCAACTGACATTCCCACATCTCGACGATCGTGACGAAGTGACGTAGGTAAGCGGTGTTCTTTCGGGTTTCGTCGAGAAGTTGGTCACTGAGTTCGTGTTTACGGCGTTCACCTCTCCACCCACGCACGAGCAGCCGCGTTTCTTGACACCACCCGTCGACCGGAAGTTTGCCGATTCCTCTCTCCACCGTCGACCTGATGCTGGATAGAGAGTCCCGTCCGTTCGACTTCCCATGTCAACCATTCCACTGCCATCTGTCCGTACAGTTGCGCCAATTCTGGACGACATTCTGTCTCTTCTCGTCGACGTGTGTCCCGTCTGCACGTCTTGTATCAAAGACCACAGGTACAGAGCGCTGGCATCGTAACCGACGGTCGATCGGCAGGTCGAGCGGCCTCCCCGTATTCTTTCTGACGGATCTTGGCGACCTCTATCTCGTGGTATCTATGAAAGATAAGGACCGGGCCCCCACGATACTGTTCTTCACGAAAGCGTATAGATGGTGGGGTTCTTTTTCCAGACCGATGACGGCTTTGTTGTTCTTCACGTAGGCGCGAAAGGTCACACCGAAAAACCAATGGGACGATCGATAATGCGATTGATGACACAAAAATGGCGTTTGTCGTGAGTTCGCTATGGGTAATGATGATGATGATGATGATGATGATTGTCCACAGCTTACGAAATGCGAAATTTGCGGATTGCTTATACGACTTGTGACATCCTCTACGTCCCCTAGCATTGAGCCATGCTTCTTTTTAATCCATCATTCCTTGGAAATTCGGTCTTTGTGCCTTTGGGTGGAGGTTCTCTCGAGTTTTTGTAGGCGCAACTCGTCGACTTTCGGCGTGACCCGGGAAAGAACCACTAGTAGAACGATGGATTTCAAACTCGTCACACTGTCTTACTGAGCTTTTGTAGAAGGAGTAAGAAACGTCTACCTAGCTCCAATGATTCGTTGTGTTGCAGCGCGTCGTTGAAGATTTCGGCAATGTGGCTTGGCAGACATCTAGCCGCTTAATTTAGCAGCTCTCTCGGGATGCAGTCGTACCCACTTGCTATGCTGTTGTTGAGCTTGTTATGAAAACATTTCTGCATACAAACGTTTATATCACCTCACAATGACGCACTCCATTCGTGAAGCAAGCGTTCTACTGCGACAGAAAACACAAATAACTCAACACGACTCGATTGCTTGTGAAACAGGATCTGTAGCTCACATCCCACACGTTGGTGCTACGGTTCTATCTCTGTTTGTGTAACTACAATCGAGAGCGCACATTTTTCGCAAATGAAACGGATAGAAATTAATTGTGCTCGACAATGGGACAAAAGAGGATAAGCTGTTTTTGTTCATGTTAATTGAGTGCCGTAGCTTATCTAGGATTTCACAAAGAAGGAGCCAAGGGGAGGGGCGGGGGGGAGGGGGTGCCAAAGGGTGGGACAAACTTATTCACCCATTCGTTTATCACGTTGCCATGTAGCAGCGCAACGGAATAATAGGGAAAAAAGCTATAGTGGGGGTCTTTGCCTACTACGGCTTTATTAAATATGCACAACTTAAGTGAATCAGCCGCTTAATATAATAACCCCCCCCCATGTCCTAAGTGATTCTGTGGAGCGGAATCCACTCCCTTAGCCAAAACATATATTGTTTTCTATAAATATTTAATTATATGAAAATTGTATAAAAATCGGTAGAATTTGGTAGAAATCTATGAAATTCTACATAATTTTATATAGATTTGTTTAGAATGTCATAGAATTCTACAGAGCATAGAAGAATATTGTAAATATATGGAAAACTAAAGACTATTTTCTGAATTCTCTAGAAACGTCTAAAAATTCTATAGAATATTCTATAAAAATTATATATAGTTTTATAACGGATTGTACTGATGTTTCAGGGGCGTTAACCAATTCCCGAGCGAAGAGCGATTTTACCGTTTTCATCGTAGACGTCGAAGAGCGTGCGTAGTCGCGTCTCGATGGGGCTTTGTGCAACGTCTGTGAGTTCCTGCACCAGGCGGTCGACCGCCATCAGCTCTCTGCCGTGGCGGGCCGACACGAGCCCGAACAACCGGGTCGCGAAGTACTCCTGCCGCAATACAAACACCAGTTCAACTCGCGTAGAAATATGTCTACGATACAGCCTAGCTAATGGGTATCCTGCAGGGTAATTACAGTTACCCTTGGTCACACAATGGTTTCTCCAGAGATAGCTATAGTGCAATCTGAGTTTCTACATTGGTCTGACAACAGTACCTGCGGTACCTTATAGCAATATAGTGCACCCCTCGAATGAGCTATGAATGTGGAAAACCCTTAAATACCACGCACTGTGCTGTGGGCATATTACATTAGACGTTGGAAATATTGACATAGCCCGTGGATACTAAGGGCATGAGTTATCATATTACCCAAGAGAGTCCTAGACACACCAGAGTCATAACCTGACCCAACACACACACACACACAAACACACACACACACACACACACACACACACACACACACACACACACACACACACACACACACACACACACACACACACACACACACACACACACAGACACACACACACACAGACAGACACACACACACACACACACACACAGACAGACAGACACACACACACAGACAGACACACACACACACAGACACACACACACACACACACACACACACACACACACACACACACAGACAGACACACACACACACACACACACACAGACACACACACACACACACACAGACAGACACACACACACACACACACACACACACACACACAGACACACACACACACAGACAGACACACACACACACACACACACACAGACAGACACACACACACAGACAGACACACACACACACAGACAGACACACACACACACACACACACACAGACAGACACACACACACACACACACACACACACACACACACAGACACACACACACACACACACACACACACACACACACAGACAGACAGACACACACACACACACACACACACACACACACACACACACACACACACACACACACACACACACACACACACACACACACACACGCCATATACACACATACATATTCCCTGGATTGCATGTGGCTCATATTACCCAGAAAGTAATCCAGTTCTCTGTTTGCGGAACCTTACACTACATACTTATATAATCGTCTATGACACAGGCTGACAGAATAATGAACCAATCGAAAAAAGCAAATCATGTGGATGAACGTTACACGTATGTAACATATATGCATTCCTCCAACATGCGGAAATCGTAAGAAATGTTGATAAATGTTAATCACGTACACATTTCTAAATTGTGTTGTCTTACAATTGCAGATAGTGCAAGTAATCGCCAGACGACAACATATGGTGTACCATTTCTAAGTTATGGAAGTGACCCATATTACCAGCTCATATTACCGAACCTTCCCTTAATTCAATTTAGTTCACTTACATTGGCCGGTTTCAATGCTGCTTTAAAGCCGTCTTCGTCGATGAGGCCGGGCTCCGCTGTAGCCGCTTGCTCGAGCTGCGTCTTTGCCTTGGTCAACCATTCCGTCGTCTCATCCATCGTAAGGCGTGTGTCACTCCCGCCCTAAGCACGGCAACTTCACCCCAGGAAAGGTGAATGTGTCGAAAGATACTTGTGCAAGTTTATACACTGACGATTTTGCAGCTATAGAACATATGTGTATTTCGCTTCCCGACTCTCTTGTGCGTTCTGATATTATCGGTAGACGAACTCAGACTGTCTGCTTGGCAGTTTGTCGTTGCGTCATATAGTGTGTCAGTGCATCAGATGGCTGTTAATTATGCAGCTATACACCCTAGATCGGGCTTCTGTGCTTTTTTCACACTCTGCTCTGAGTGCTGCGCGCACATTGTTGCACGCACACTGCTGCACACATTCCACTGGGGATGGACGAGTGCGAGAGATGAATGCGTCAACCGCGCGTAAGCACCGAACGTTGCACGGTTCGCTGGAGTTGAAACAGTGCCTTGGAATGTCCGCTGCTGGTCGAAGCGGCTGACCGGGGCTGCTGTTGACCAGGAACGTGGCCGGCCGAAAACGTTTCAACATCGTCTCGCGTCGGCTACATATGTCATTGGGGAGGTTGAAGTTGTATACTCTACTGTCAATCACCGATATGTGCAGGCTATTCCCCGTGATTCCCCGTGTCGTTCAAAATGTGTAGTGTTCATGGATTAAAAAGACATGTAACTAAACATCACTAGCGTCATTGTGCTATATTAGATGAAGTTAAACGAGTAGGTAATATCTAAAATGAAATGTCAAACTAATCGACGCAAATGTTTCTCTTCCGAGTCCGTGCGATGTTTTGAGAAGGGAATCATTAATGACAGATGATGATCAGAAGGCAGCAGCACAGTGAATAACATATTTAACAAGACAACAATCTTTAGATGCAAGTTAATAAGAAAGCCACTGGGTTTCTGAGAGTCCAACCATTTTC
This sequence comes from Lamellibrachia columna, assembly GCA_963662155.1. NCBI lineage: Eukaryota > Metazoa > Annelida > Polychaeta > Sabellida > Siboglinidae > Lamellibrachia > Lamellibrachia columna. Next base: position 13,772,174 of record OY759265.1, read on the forward strand.
ATCTTTAAAAAGTCCGCCCTTGCAAGATATCGGCCAATTTTGTTTTGAACTATATTTTCAAAGTTGACATTCATACAATCAGTTGATGAAATATATAAATGTGAACAGCGGCCATCCTGTGTGATCTGTGTAAGTGTCTGGTATGTCGAGGGGTGCAAATGCACCTTGCCACACAAATACCGATGAAGTAATTGGCCAAACTACCCTTGCAACAACAACATTTTTGATTTATTATACTTGAAACATCGTGCTATCACGTGCCGGGCAGTTTGTCGGTAGTCACGTGAATGATTGCTCGGCCGTGGCCGTCGTAGCTGACAGTGGCACACAAGGGGCAGCGCTCTACCACTGCAGTAACGATACATCTCGACATCAGATGGCTCAACATTAGAAGGGGTTAGATGAGTGGGTAATGTCTAAGATAAAATGTCAAACTAGAATAACGCAAATGTTTCGCTGTCGAGACCTCGCGATGTTTTAGAATATTTATATATACATAGCCCGCCCTTGTGAGATATCGGCTAATTTAGTGTTGAACCATATCGATAAAGCTGGCACCGACACTATCAGTTGTTGAATTGTTCCATTCATTCACTATCCTCTATTAGAATGAATGTGTTCTAATATACAATCTATACTGTTATTTTACTATCACTACTTTGTGCACTCTTGTTCTTCTACTATAAATACTGTGAAGACAATATTCTTTAAATATGAACAGCGATCACCCTGTGTGGTTCATGTAAGTGTCTGGAATACTAAGGCGTGCAAATGCATCTTGTGGCACAAAGACCGATGAAGGCAATGCCTAAAACAACTGGTGGACGGCGACCAGTTCACTTTATCTTACATTGCTATAATTTAAATCAACTGGTTACAACCTTAATTGGATTGGCTGTCAATCCGAAATTGTATATAATTTCACCGATTGTTCTACTTATTGTTTGTGTTTGCATGTATGATTTATAGAATTCCAAAAATCAAGTCTATATATCTATGTCTATTCACTTTCATGTCACTCTGAGTCTATTCTTAAAAAGGAAATTCACTTAATATAATCTTACTAGAATCAAATTGTCCAGCTATAACTTATTATGTTACGCGTTCTGTGTAACGAACTACTATATGGTTTATGAGTGACTACTATATGGTTGTCGTCAAATGAAAAGGAGTGTTGTTCACTGACAGTTAAGATGACAGATAAGATGACAGATAAGATGACAGATAAGATGACAGATAAGATGACAGATAAGATGACATGGTAATTACCGTCATTTGACGAGGAAGTGATACCGACACTGGTGGTTAAGTCAGCCAGTCCGATGATAGGTTGGTCTCGACACAAGGACTTCTCAAATGTATTGCTCATATATTAAAACGATAGTCTCGAGACAGACGTCGTCGCACGGCCCACGACGACGTGACAAATGACAGCTGTCTCATAACCACACGACTCCGTAATAACATATAATTAGTCACTGTAGCAACATTCAGGTCACGTTGATCTAAGGTTAAGCGTCTTACTGAAGACATGTAACAGTTGCTCGTCGTTTCTTCTTATGGTCATTCAACTACTCCCCTCTTTTACTACATTCCACTGTCCACTTATTTCTCTCCTCCCCTTCACCTTCTTCCTCATCTCATTTCCCTGCTTCCGTCCTTCCCCATTCTCTCACCCCTCGCCTTCCCCTCCACCCCATTCCCCTTCTTCCCCTCCTCCAGTCATTCACTTCCTTCCCGTCTTTCCCTCATCGCCTCCTCTCCTTTCCCCTCCTTCCATTCCCCACCTCGCTCCTTCCCCTCCTTCCCCTCTTTCTTCCCCTCCACTTCCCTTCTTCCCACTCTTCCCCTCCATCCCTTCCCTTCCTTCCCACCCATTCTCTCCTTCCCTCCTCGGATGTCCAACAAGGCTCAAACCCTTGTCCTACATTCCACTCTCCATTAATGTCTCCCTCCTCCCCTTCACATTTCCCCTCCCCTCATTTCCCTGCTTCCGTACTTTCCCACCTTCCCCTCCACTCTTCCCCTCCTTCCCCTTCCCTTCTTTCCCATCTATCTATCCTCTCCTTCCCCTCCATCCCTCCTTCCACTCCTTCTCCTCCTTCCCTTCTCCTCTCCTTCACCACTCTCCTTCCCCTCTTTCCCACTCATCCTCTCCTTCCCCTCCTTCGCTTTTCCCCTTCCTCTCCTTCCGTTCTTACCCTCCTTCCCCTTCTTCCCCTAATCCCCCTTCCCCATTCTCCTCCTTCCCCTCCTTCCCTCATTCCCCTTCTTCTTCCCCTCCTTTCCCGCCTTATCTTATTTCCCTATTCCCGCTTCCATTCTTCCCTTCCTTCCCCTCAATCTCTTCTTCCTCTCCTTCCCCATCTCCCCTTCCCCTCCTACCCACACATCCTCTCCTTCCGTCCTCCGATGTCCAACAAAGGCTCAAACACTTGTCCTACATTCCACTGTCCACTAATTTCCCTTCTTCCGTCCTTTCATCCTCCCCCTTTCCCTCATCCCTCCTCGCCTTCCCCCTCCATCCCATTCCCGTCCTTCCCTTCCTCCGGTCATTCACTTTCTGCTCCTGCCCATCTATCCTTCATCGACTCCTCCTCTCCCTCATCCTTTCCCCACTTCCCCTCCTTCGCCTCCTTCCTCTCCTTCCCCTCTATTCCTTCTTTCCCTTCTCCCCCACCCCTCCTTCCCTCTTTCTCCTCTTTCCCGTCCTTTCACTCCTGCACTTCTTGCCCTCCTTCACCTTCTCTCCTTCCACTCATTCCAATACATCCTCTCCTTCTTCCGCTTATTCATCTCCTTCTCCTTATCCCCTCCTTTCCCTTTTTCTTCCCCTCTTTCCTCTCCTTCCCCGCCTTCCCTTATTCCATACTTCCCCTTTCCCCTCCTTCCCACCCATTCTCTCTTTCCATCCGTCCGCTCTTCCCCTCATTGCCATCCTTCCCCCTTCTTCAGCTCCTTCTCCTCCTTCCCTTCTTCCCCTCCTTCACCTCCGTCCACTCATCCCCTCCTTCTTCCACTCCTTCTTCCACTTCTACCCCTCCCACCCCTCTTCTTCCCCTACACCCCTTCCCCTTCTTCCCCTCCTTCCCTCTTATTTTTTCCCCTACGTTCCCTTCTTCTCGTCCTCCCACTCCACGCTTTTAACTCCTTCCACTTCTGCCCTTCACCTCCTTCACCTCCTTCCACTCTATGCCTTCTTTTAATCCTTTCCCTCCTTTCTCTCTCTCCTACATTCCACTTTCCACTGATTTCCCTCCTCCCCTTCACCTTTTCCTTCCTCTCATTTCCCTGCTTCCGTCTTTCGTCTTTTCCTCCTTTCCCATTCCCTTATCCCTCGTCGCCTTCCCCCTCCATACCATTCCCGTCCTTCCCATCCTCCGATCATTCACTTCCTTTCCCCTCCCACCTAACCTCATTCCCCTGCTTCCCCTCCTCAATCTCCTTCCCGTCTTTCCATTCCTTCCCTTTTTTCCCTCCTTCCCCTCCTCCCCTTACCATCCTTCCTACCCATCCTCTCCTTCCCTTCTTTCCCATGCCCTCCTTCCCCTCCTTCTCCGCTGTCTTCCCTTCCACCCCCTCCTACCATTCTTCTTCCCCTATTTCCCCTCCCATTCTTCCTCTCCTTCCCTCTTCTCTTCTTCCCCTATGCAACCCATATTCAGTGATACGACGCAGTAGCCGACCCAGACACACGTCCTGTGAGGATATGAAGAAAGATGGACACCAACTGCGTATACTGGCCACACTTGGCAGATGTCGGCAAAGTAATATAGATACCAGATGTCCCCTGTGTGGGCGCGGTGGCGTGGAGGTTAGAACGTGGGACTGTCAATCGAGATAATCCGGGTTCGAATCCTCTTGCTGCCGTTTCGAAGAAGGGTAATTTCGTTCACTCCACTTTGCGTCAGTTCACTCAGCTGTAAATAGTATTCAATTGTCAAACTCTCCCAAACTATCTCGTTATTGCCCTACTTCCTCCATGGTTCTTCTTTTTCAAACGATTGATTTTGAGATGTTGCTGTACTCGGCCAACGGTCACTGTGTTGATACGTGAGTGGTCACTGGTCAGCGACAGAGAAACCACCAACTGTACTCATTCATCGACACAGAAGGGCTGCAAAAAAATGTCATCCGTGGCATATATTTCACACTTGGACTCTTTATGGGTGGTTTAGTGATAGATGATATGTTGCCACCCGGCATGGTGTGCGGCATACGACATGACGTGCTGCCTCTGGCAAGCTGCTTGATACATGGGTCACACGGAAACAACACCGGTGGACCATAACACCAGTACTGGACATCGGACTGATTTTTCGCATATTGTGGACTGCCACCTCGCCTATCGCACTTAGGCCCCAATAACCCCGATATCACTTCGCTGTCACCGAAACAATCACCAAGTAAAGGGTAAAACAACATGCAATACATAGTTGTGTGTTGCCATCTAATTGTCCAATTTATCCATATAAGAACTAACGTTTTACAATATTGAAGCTCGTGTCACAATTTCCATGTCCTGTTCTCCCCGACCCGTTTGACATGACGCTTTCGGCAATTGTCTGCACACATAATTGGGTTAATATCGGCAAAAACATATTTCTGCCCGTGACAGTGGCAGAAACCCGGCAAAACCTATTTTTGCCAGGCAAAAAACTGACAAAAATATACACGACCGTCTCTCATGATGACCTTTGGTGCTGACGACATCGGATGGAGTAAAAATGTGACTATAGATGTTCTAGGAGTTGTTTATTAAGCAAATATCCAGCTCTACCTACCTACTTCGTGTCTTCTTCACGTTTACTTACGCCTGCCCTCATTCCATTCCTTCACTTCCTTCTTTCCCTCCTACCCCTCTTCTTCCCCTATTTCCTTCTCTTCTTCCCTTGCGTTCCCTCTCCTTCCCTTCTTCTCGTCCTTCCACTCCACCTCTTCCCCTCCTTCTCGCCCATAATCTCTTTCCCTTCACGGATATCCAACAAGGCTCAAACACTTGGCTGTGACGTGGATACATTGGCAGCCCATATCCTGTGCAGTGATGCGACACAGTAGCAGACCCTCGATGAACTGGCCTAGTTCCTGTGAGGATATGAAGAAAGATGGACACCAACGGCGTACACTGGCCACACTTGGCAGATGTCATTGGCAGCGAATTAATACAGACACCCACGTTGTGGTGTCCCTGTGTGGGCGCGGTGGCGTGGAGGTTAGAACATCGGACTCTCAATCAAGATAATCTGGGTTCGAATCCTCTTGCTGCCGTTTCGAAGAAGGGTAATTTCGTTCACTCCACTTTGCGTCAGTTCACTCAGCTGTATAAATAAGTATCGGGCAACAGATAATGGTGGATAATTGTGTGAACGAATAGTATTCGTGGCGTGGTTCAGTAGCTTCCCAGAAAGCTCGAGTTGGTGTTGGAATGAACTGGCCTGCCAGGGGTGAAGTGTAAGGTCTGCCAGGGGTGAAGTGTAAAGCGTTTTGAGCGATCCTACGGACCAGATGTCGCGCTGCATCAGTGTTACATTTTAGAGATTTGTGCACAAAACACACTATCGGGCATGAATTGGATTGGATTTGAATGATTTACCTATCAGCTCTTGAACCTATTCTAACTGTGCTATTACCACAGTTTTTTTGCTGTGGCACCAACCTGCTGCACTCATCCTTCACCATTGAAACTGTATTTTACATTGTCATCTTCATCTTCAAAACAAATACTGATTCATTACATACCGTAGTAGGAAGTAGGAAGTGGCTCGGCAGTTAGAACGCAGGACTAGCAAGCGGGAGGACCGTGTCAACTCCACCATGCTTCTGTATCGAAGCTTAGGCAACTTTGTTCACCACAATTAGCCTGTGTCTTTCGGAGGAGGTAAATATGTAACCTACTATGGGGCCGTCTCTCAACAACATGCGTCACGGCAGAAGCGTCCATGACGCGGCGCAGTCAATTCTGCTAACTACATCGCACGAGGAAAATTAATCTAATACATAGAGAAAGTCTCGCTCAGCCGTTCGCCGAAAGCTTTCTGTCAAAAGGGTTGGGGCTTTTTATGTGACCACGGCAGTTATATATTGTCACATACATTTACGTCCACACGAAAGTGTTCTGCGTGGTGTGCGTGCATAGTGACCGTTACTGTATGAATCCAGAACAAAAGCCCCACAGGACATATAGTTATATATTGCCATATAAATATAATATCTAGGTGAGAAGCGGCGACGCCAGACATATAGAACGTTTACAATCATGTGCAAAGTGTTGAAAGTTTTTGTCCACAGTAAATAACCATAATAAAAACCGCGGTAAAAAACCGCGGCAAAAACGCAGAAATAAACTTCTGCCGCACAATTGTCAGAAACCGGCAGAAAAATACCTATATAAATCTATCTCAAAAAAGTTTTCAATGAAAAGGTTATGAATATCGGGCAGAAATATGTTTTTGCCGACATTAACCTAATTATGTGTGCAGACAATTGCCGAAAGCGTCCTGTCAAACGGGTCATGACATCAGTGTTACAACCAGTAATGTAATAATCGACCGGTAATGTGCTTTCATCATTCACCATTGAAACTGTCTTTTGCATTGTCATCTTCATCTTCAAAACAAATAATCGACCGGTGATGTAATACATCGACCAGTAATGCAATAATCAACCGGTGATGTAATAAATCAACCGGTAATGTAATAATCGACCGTTAATGTAATAATCGACCGGTAATGTAATAAATCGACCAGTAATGTAATAAAAATGATGATGATCATCATTATGATGATGATGATGATGATGATGATGATGATGTTAATAATGATGATAATGTTAATAATGATGATGTAGAAGGTGATGATAAGGGTGATAAACGATTAAGATGATGATGACAATTAAGGGATCATCTTAGTGACGATGATAATGATGATGACGATTATGACGATAATGACGATGATAATGATTATGATGATGATGATAATAATAATAATGATGATAACAACGGTGAGGATGAGGGTGATAAATGGTTATGATGATGACGAGGAAGAAAATGAAGAGAATTAAGCGGTCTTAGTGGTTATGATGATGATGATGATGACGAAGATGATGACATTGACAATGAGGGTGATCATTATTACGATTTTGAAGACGAAGACAATGACACCCTCAGCCTTATCATCCTGATCATCCTCCTCCTCATCGTCGTCATCACCATCCTCATGTTCACCCTTATAACGGCTAGCCATGCTGACAGGAATCTCAGTACGAGTGAGCCGCGTGTTTTCTGGGAGGACATATGGAATGCCGTTCATATAACCTCCCAGGTAACACACGGCAGTAACTACATGTTGGAAACAATAGGACCGAGTCAGACAGAGTGGTAAGGAAGAAGGGGGCGGGTTATTAAAAAGAGTAACCTCAACAAATAAAAGAGGTAATCTACATTCAATTAAAGGATCATTAAAAATGCTTAAAAAGAAATACCTGATCAGCATTTGATCAAACTAAAGGGTCATATCAAACAAGTCAGGGGAAATCTCAAAATGCAATGTAATATTATATTAGAAACTTACGTTTAATCGTAAAAATAATAAAATAAGGGATCAGCTGAAACAATTAAAAGATTATCTCAAAAACTGTTTAGTTAAGGGTAATCTCAGTCAACTAAAATGTTCATCTAAACGATTAAAGGGCAACTAAGGTATTTAAAAAAATATAACTAAAATTAAGAGATTTTATCAAAAACAAGTTAAAGGATAATTTAAAAAGGAATCATTACGGGGTCATTTAATAATGAACTAGCTGATCATCTCAAAATGTTCTCATCTTATAAAATCAAGTGACCGTCTCGAAAATAGTTAAATAAATTAAGGGGTCATCTCATAAAATGAATGGGTCTTCTCAAAAAGTTAAAGGATCGTCATAAAATATGTAAGAAATAATTAACAAGTTAACTAACTGATCGTCTCAACAAATTAAGGGATCATCTAAAAAAATAAGTGTGTTTTCTCAAAAAAATTCAGAGATCATATTAAAAAGTATAACTAGTCATTACAAATAAACCAGCTGATCGTCTTAATAAATTAAGGGATCATTTCATAAAATAATGGGGTTTTCCCAAACCAGGTAAAGGACCATTTAAAAAAGCAGGTATCATTAAAAAACTTATCTAGCTGATATTTATGAAATGAAGCAGTCACTTCATATAATTAAGGGAAATCTAAACATGTAACAATTCATAGCAAAGCCCAAACTTAAGGGGTCGTCAAACAAATTATGGGGTCACATCGAAAATGTAAGGGGGTTATCTGAAATAAATTAAACGGATTTCTTAAATAAATTAAGGAGTCATTAAAAAAATGTAAGGGTCTTTTAACAAAGTAACTATCTCATCATCTGAAAAAATTATGGGATCATCTCACCGAATTAATGGGTTATCTCAAAATAAAAATGTAAGGAGTCATAAAAAATTGTAATAAGAGGGTCATCTAAAAATTAGCCTCTTATTTTTCGTTTTTAGGTGATCGCTTCTTAATTTAAAGATACAATTTAGTTTTGGGGATTACCTCTTAATGTCGTAAAATCTTAAATGTACCCCTAAATTTTATATGTTGAGTTGCTCGCTTAATTGTTTAGACAACCCCCTTTAATAGCAATTAAATCCATTGATATTTATTATATATAATCAGTACGTGTGTGCGCTGTTGATTCAGACTAAATGTCCAAATTATTTTTCTTGCATAATTCGTGGGCAAACACATGAGACGGCTTTCTAATATTTATGTTCTTTGATTACATAATAATAAAATATAATTATGATATGTATATGTTGCGGAGTTATGCAACCGAACACTGGCAGGTGGAGAAGAGAAGAATCGCCACGCCATTTAGTGGTTATGTTCTAGTAAGACGTCCGCGCTTACTGCCGTTGTACTCAGACGCCAGCGCTTAATGTCGCTGTACTCAGATGTCCGAGAGAGAGAGAGAGAGAGAGAGAGGGGGATTTTCATTCGAGCATAAGGTGGAGCAACGTGTCTTGTTAATTTGTCATTATTTTGCTCATATTGTTAAGATAAATTATATTTTCGTCAACAGCGTAGTATATAAATGTGGTCTCTAATTAATGTTACGAATAATTTACATACAACTGATGTTAAACCCACTTATCTGTAATTGTCTGGCTTGTTCCTCGATCCCTTCTTAAATAGTGGCGTAATGTTTGCTTCTTTCCATTCTTAAGGAACTGTTCCTTCTTCTAGTGACAAGTTAAACAATTTTGCAAGTGGTGTACTAATTTGCTCAACAATTTCCTTACGCAGTTTTGGTGGTATCCCATCAACTCCAGGTGATTTATTATCTTTCATCTTCATCATTTTGTTTGCTATAATTACAGGAGTTACATATAACTGACCTAGATGTTCTGATTTATTGCATTCAAATTTAGTAAATGGAACTGGAAGTGAGCTGATATCTTCTGTGGTAAAAACTGAGCTGAAATACTCATTCAGGACCTCTGCCATTTGAAACCCGTTTGAAATTATGTTTCCACTGTTGTTTTCCAGTGGTCCGACTTTATCTCGAACTTTCTGTTTACTCCTTACATAAGCATATAAACTCTTGCTGTCATTTTTATATTACCTGCAAATTTATTTTCAAAGGTTCTTTTAGATTTTCTAATTTCAGTTGTAGCTAGTTTAAGTGCCTCTTTGTAATTTGCATAGTCTTCATCCTTTCTGGTACGCCTTTAAACCCTCCACATAGTTTGCTTAAACACTATTTTTCTAATAGCTTCTTTTGACAAGTGTTTCTTTCTAGACCGTTTTCCTTGCTTTTTTTTCAAGGGAACACATGTATCGGTGATACTCTCAATTTCATATTTTAGAATATTCCAATATTCAATTACGGTCTTATTCATCAGCATGTTATTCCAATCTAGCTTTGCTAAGTATTTTCTCATATCTTTATAGCTACCTTTTTGGAAGTTTCTCCTTTACGTTTTTTTATTTTTACTTTCTGATTTTACATTGATGTCAAAATGTATTTGATTGTGGTCACTGTTACCCAATGGTTCATGTATTTTTACATTGTCCACTAATTATTTTTGTGATGATAAAACTATATCTAATACATTTTCTCCCCGGTCAGTTCTAGCACGTGCTGAGTAAGGAAGCTATCTTGAATTAAAAGTAGAAATTGTTGGTCCTCACCCCCTGTACTCTCTAGAGATTTTCATTGTATGTGTCCATGGTTAAAACCTCCCATTGTGTTACTTTCCCCTTTACTAATTTCCGTTATAGCATTTTGTAATTTTGTGTTATCCTCTTCGTTTATGTTTGGACTTCGGTAAACTATTCCAATAGTTAATTTTGAATTTCCTGAAACTATTTTGCACCAAACAGCTTCATCGTAATCTGCTTCCCTTTCTAATGTTATTTCATAAGCCTGAATAGATTCTTTAACATATAAAATACCCCCCTCCCCTTCTTCCTATTCGATATTTCCTAAACATTACGTAACCTATCAATCCTAATGCAGCATCTGTTATATCTGTGTTGGCCCATGATTCGGTAATACCAATTATGTGAGGGTCAATATCTTCTACCATAATGTTTAATTCGTTTTTCTTATTCACTATACTCCTAGCATTTAAACACACGCATCTATAACATGCTTCAGATATGTTTTTCGGACATTTTGTTATTGGTTTATCTGTACTAGTGGCCTCTTGTCCTGCTTGAGGCATCTCAAGTAACCCCCTGCGCTTCTAGTTTAAATAGTGTTTACTACCAAAAATATTAGTTATGCTACCCATGCCACAGTCTACTGCTGCTGTGAGTCCATCCGCAAATACTGCTGCCCCCTTTCCACTTAGATGAAGCCCGTCCTTCATGTACATATCAGCCCTTCCAACAAAACTTCCCCACATATCCACAAAACTAACTTCCTCTTCCCTACATAGCTTCTCGACTAGCATGCCATCCCCCGGCAATTTCGATATCTATGACCCCTCCTTCCTATTACAGGTATAATCCCTGACAGTATTACCTGCTCAACCCGCGTCTGTTTTAGTGTTCTGACCAAATTCCTGTATTTCATAACTATGGCAGTTGTACCATCCCTCTCTACGTTATTTGTCCCTACGTGTACTAAAACAGATCCACCCTTGCCCGAACCCACGATGTTTTCTACCCTCTCAGATATCGCCTCTATTTTGGTCTACAACGTCATCTCCCTTGTTTAAGACTCTGTCGGTCTTCTTAACTATTGAGTCCCCCACAAACACCCTCGCTCTCTTTCTCACCCCCTCTATCACTGCCTCGGAATAGCTCTTCCGATGGATCCCCTCCATCACATTCTGTCCTGCAGCTTGTCACTTGGTAGCAGACTGTTATCAGGCTATCTTTCACTCATCAACCTGTCACCTTTCCCTCCCGTCTCCTGGCTAATTTGCGCTCCCGTCGCCTTCCCTCCTAACACCTTCCTTCCCGCCTCCCTCACTCCCTTCGTCTTAACTATCGTCTCCTCCCCCCAGACTCCTTCGCTACTGTCTCCTCCACTCCCCTCTCCTTCGATCCATTTGTCTTCCCTACCATTTCTTTCCTTCACGTCTCCTTTCGTCCTGTCTCCCTACGTCCCGTCTCCTTCCGTCCTGTCTCCCTATGACCTGTCACCTTACCTCCTCTCAACCTCTTCCCAGGCTGAGGTGAGCTCTCCCTAGCATCTCTCTCATCGTCTTCCCCAACTTTATCCACTGCCCCCCCCCATCAGAAGCACTGGCACAACCCACATTCTTCTTTCCCACCACTGCCACAACGAGCAGCCTCAGCTGTTCTAACTCAACCTCAAGTTCCTTCATCCTCGTACATCCCCTACACTCAAAGCTAAAACTATCCGCCTGAACCTCAGCCCAGGACTTCTCACATCCGGACTTGACGAAGTCCACCCAATTGCTACAACTGCCGCATATTAAATGCCTGCCGTTTGCACGGCGCCATCACAAAATTTAGACTTAATCTGATTGCTACGTTAGCCTTGAATAAGGCTGTTTTTGTTTTCAAACAAACACTTTAGGCTAATATACTTGCTAACTATGTATTTTCTACTAAGCTCGCATGAGCAAAAAAGCCTGCCACCTAGCGAATACAGAGAACAGTGTGTAAACAAAACAACGAAGTCAGATTATGATTATGAGGATGATAATTATTGCGATGATGAAGACCACTACATCATCATTATCAGCCTCACCGTCCTGCTCCTCCTCCTCCTCAGCATCCGCCTGTTCACCCTTATCATGGCTAGCCATGCTGACATCCACTCGACGTTTACTAAAGTATACGTAAAATAAGATTCTCAGAACGATTCAACGACTTGTTTTCTGGGAGGGCACATGGAATGCTGTTTATATATCCTCCTAGATAGCATACGGCAATAATAATAATTGTTATGGACAAACGATGGGTTCGAATCACGTAGGGTAGCATGGAAGACGAAAAGGAAGGGGTCCTTTAGAAAAATAAACGTTCATCTCAAAGGTAAGGTATCATTTAAACAAAAATAACTAGTTGATCGTCTCAAACATATATAGGTGTCGCATTCGTAAAATTAAGAGGTCTTCCAAAAAATGTAAGGGTAATTACAAAAAAATCAATTAGCTGATCATCTCAACAAATTAAGAGATCATGTCATAGAATGAAGGGTCATATCAAAATACAAATATAACGAGTCATCAAAATGCAAACTTAAGATTTTGTTGTAAAACAAACTACAGAGTGTACTAAGGTATCATATGTGATGCGCCACGCCAAAACCAGGCGCTTGTCGCTAGATTTAGTCCGGCGCATGGCGTACCTTCGAATTGTCAAAACAGGGTTAACGACGGAATCGATCAACGAAATTATCCATCTTTCCATAAATCCATTTAGATAAGCAGAAAGATTATTCAAACTAGTAATATTTAGCACTTTATTGAAGCCCCTGATTAGCGTCGCGGTTGAGAAGTCTGAAACAAAGCCATTTTTACGCGTTTTTGATCGACTGTCTTCGCTCGCTTACAAGCAGGAAACCCCACATGTTATACATGGCTGGAAAGCTTATGACGTCAGCTACACGTGTGATCTCTTACTTTAGACCAATGGAACAGCTCCTATTATACATAATTTATCCAGCAACAAAGTGCTGTTGTTGCTATGGACGTTGCGAAACGCTCGCTGATTGGTCGAAAACGTAAGCGCGCATGGGCAATCGGCTTGTTTACACATTCCTTTCGTCTTTGTTCGCCAGTTTCGCCCGCTGTTTTCGTCTTCCATTCGTTAAAAAATTGCACTATGGCATCGAAAGAAGCTTATTTAGCTACCGAGTTGGATCGTGCGAGGGGATGCAATCTCGAGGACAGCAATTTAGCTGCCGTGATTGAAAATTACTTCGAAGGCCGCGTCGAGCCCGTGGAAGTCGCCTCGGCAGGGGCAGGGCCAGGGGAAGACCACATTGAGCCTGCACTGGTCGGCTCAACGCCAGCGGGAGCGGACTTTCCAAAATGGGAAAACTGACATTGTGTAATGTTACTGTGTATGTACTGTGTAAATAATGTTTTATTTTCAGATATTTCAGGGATTTACTTTAGGGGTTCGGCTCCCAGTGCTCGCGCGCGGTAGTCTCTGGGAATACCAAACATGGTAGTAATTAAATGAGGTGGCATTCAATAAATATTACGTTTTTCCACTATATACTTCTGTATCTTTTTATACACATCTACTGGAGGAATATACAAAATTTCATTCCATTTGGAGCATTATAAGTGCATGGTTGCTATGGGAGAAGCAATTTCTCAATGCCGTTTTTTAAAGCTGATTTTCTCAAAACTGTTATTCCAAGAACGTGAACACTAAAAGTGTAATATATTGGCCCAGGAGTAAGATACACTGTTCATGTTGGTGTCATTTTAAAGCTGTGTATCTCCTCTATTTGAATCTGTAATAAAATATAAAAAAAAACTGATGTAGCTGATTATCTGAAAAATATGGGATCATCTCACACAAAATAATGGGGCCTCTCGAAAAAGCTATGGGATCACAAAACATGCAAGCAGTCATTATTAATAAATTACCTGAACTTCTCAATAAACTAAGGGATCATCTTAAAACATTAAATGGTCACCTCGTACAATAAAGGGGTCTTTAAAAATTAAAAGATCTTTTAAATAAACGTAGATATTCATTAAAAAAGCTAACTGATAGTCTCAATAAACTATAGGATCATCTTAAAATAGTAAAGGGTCATCAAATAAAATAAGGGGTCTTCTCAAACAAGTTAAATAATAATTTCAAAAAATAGAAGTGTAGATTAAAAAGAACTGACTGATCGTCTCAACGCATTCAGGGATCATCTCAAAACATTAAGGGGTCTTCCTATAAAATAAAGTGGTCTTCTCAAAAAAGTTAAGGTGTCATTTCACACTAAAGGTAAATGTTCATTAAAAAAGAATTTCTGGATGTCCAATTAACTGCCCTAAATAGTCTGATTTCGAGTCCTGAAATTTAGCATCGGGAACTGGTAATAAACTAATATCCTCTGTGGTAAACACTGAATTGAAGTATCCATTTAGGTCTTCCGCCATTAAACAACCTTGCGATATTATATTTCCAGCACTGTCTTCTAGCGGTGCTACCTTATCTCGTACGTTTTGTTTACTCCTGATATATGTCATTTCTACGTTACATGCACATTTTTGCTCATAGCTTCTTTTAGGTTGTATAATTTCATTCGTAGCTTCATTAAGTGCCTCTATGTAATTTGTGTAGTCTTCATCCTTTCTGGTACGCCTATAAACCCTCCACATAGTTTAGTTATACGCTATTTGTCTAATATCTTCTTTTGACAAGTGTTTCTTTCTAGGCCGTTTTCCTTGTTTTTTTTTCAAGGGAACAAATTGATCAATGATACTCTCAGTTACATATTTTAGAATGTTCCAACATGCAGTTGCGGTCTTATTCCTCAACATGTTATTACAATCAAGCTTTGTTAAGTATTTTCTCATATATATTTACCTTTGTGGAAGTTTATCCTGTATTTTTTATTTGCACTTTCTGATTTTACTTTGATGTCAACATGTATTTGATTATGATCATTGGCACATGTTGAGTAAGGAAGCTATCCTGAATTAAAAGTAGAAACTGTTGGTCCTCACCCCCTGTACTCTCTAGAGATTTCCATTGTATGTGTCCGTAGTTAAAATCTCCCATTATGATACATTCCCCGTTACTCACTTCCTTTATAGCATTTTGTAATTTTCTGTTATCCTGTTCGTTTAAGACATCGGTAAACTAATCCAATATTTAATGTCGAATTTCCTGTAACTAACTGTACTGCACCAAACAGCTTCATCGCAATTTGCTTCCATTTCTAGTTTTACTTCAGCCTGAATTGATTCTTTACTACATAAAATGACCCCCCCTTTATCTGATATGTCTATGTTGGCCCATGATTCGGTTATACCAATTATGTGAGGGTTAATATCTTCTACCATACCATACCATGCTTAATTAAGCACACACATTAATTACCAACTTCATAACTGTTTTCCGGACATTTTGTTACTGGTTTGTGTGTACCAGTGGCCTCTTGTCCTGTTTGAGGCACCTCTAAGTAACCCCTCTGCGTTTCTAGTTTAAACAAGGTTTGCTACTAAAAATGTTGTTATTCTTCCCATGCCACTGCCAACTGCTGCTGATAGTTCAGCAAACACTGATTCACCCTTTCTACTAAGATGAAGCCCATCCCTCATGTACATATCAGTCCTCCCAACACAACATCCCCACAAATCAAATTTCCTCTTCACTACATAGCTGCTGAACTAACGTGTTAATTGCCATCCTCCGGCTATTTCGATATCCCTATCCCCTGCTTCCCATTACCGGTAGAATCCCTGACATAATTATTTGCTCAACCCAATGTCGGCCACTACCATGTCGTGATAACACTTTCAGTCAAGGAGTCTGAAGCCGAATGTGTGGAGGCGTTGCCCGTTTAGAAAACACAAGATGTGTTCAGTAGATGTGTTCAGCAGACCGATGCCTTGCGTCGCGCTGCTCGTGCACAGTCGAAAGAGGTTAAGCGAAGGCTGTCTGAGCAGGACACTTACACCTTACATAAACCAGTTAGACGTCGCTTCAAACGTCGATGCGACGTGGGCGGTATAAATCAGCAGTGGCAGGCATATCTTGCTGACATTGCAAATCTGAAACAATACAACAATGGCAATACTTTCCCTTTGACTGTCATAGACGTTTTCTCAAAGAACGCGTGGTCTGTTCCGCTGAAGAACAAATCGGGATCTTAACTCACGGCAGCGTTTTGTCAATTGTTAAAGGAGAAGGGCGGACCACAGAGCTTGTAGACGGAGTAAGGAAAGGAGTTTTTGAATCATAAATTCTAAAAGATTAAAAATAATAAGGTATCCGAC
The DNA here is from genome assembly GCA_963662155.1 of Lamellibrachia columna. NCBI lineage: Eukaryota > Metazoa > Annelida > Polychaeta > Sabellida > Siboglinidae > Lamellibrachia > Lamellibrachia columna. The sequence continues at coordinate 13,788,627 of OY759265.1, forward strand.
ATTTCACGACACACAACGAAGAGACCAAGGCTTGTATCGTCGGACGATTCAATCGTACTAAGAAAAAGCGCACGTGGAAGTATTTCAAGGCAAACCAGACCTTGAGGTATCTAGACGGATTGCAGCATCTCCTAAATTCGTGCAAGAACAGTCATCACAGAATTATCGGTATGGCATCGATGAATGTGAACTGACCAACCAAGAAGAGGTTTGGCACAGGTTATACGGAAATCTAGGCTGCAGTAAAATAAAACCCGGTTTAAAAGTCGGCGATAGTGTGCGAATCAGCAACGCAAAGCAAACAGACTTTTCGAGAAGGGTTACTTACACAACTGCAACGACGATATATTCACAGTTTAAGTAGTGCATCGCTCCGACCCACCTGTTTATCGTTTGATCGACGATCAGAAATCGTCTATAGAAGGAACGTTTTACGAACAGGAACTATATAAAGTATCGGTGTCAAAACATAAACTCTATCGTGAATGTGTTGCAGCAGCGCTAACGAGGGAGAAACAGGTACTGATCAAGTGGGTAGAGTATCCCGATTCTTTGAACACCTGGTTGGATAAGATATCTCTCGTCGAGTATAACACACGCCGGTCGAGTGATAATTCTTGTAATGGAACATTCGCCGGATGCCCGCTTCGAAAACACACATCTCGACGATACCGGAAGGAACAGCAAACATTTGATGTTGTATGGAAATCCATGCCCGAAAACGGAAATCGTCTTCTTCAGTAAAGTCGTCGTTCTGTATCTACAACCAGACTAAAGACAACGGCAACTCCAATCTCTGGACGGCACTGTTGAGCAGTTCTCTCGGTTATCTTTTACCTTATGTCGTCGATGAAACACAATGAGGACCGCATCGTCTGATTTCTACCTGACCTTCCCTAGCAATGCGTCGATGGAATTGCATCCCAACAATACTTCAACCCATTACGTAACTGCCTTGACACAGCGTATAAGTATGTCCGGTCAGTTGGAATGCGGGTTGGTGGAGATTCAACACCCGCATAGTTGGTACAACGTCAGAGAAGAGGATGCTTGGTTCGGCCTCGCGAGAACCGACGTTCACGTTATTAACGCAAAATGCAGGATCGAACTTTGTTATTACAACGGACCCGATAAACTGATACGAATGATAAACAACACACTGGCGGGTATGATAGTGAAAAAAAAGTAAAACTGAGCTACAGCAACATTACTCAATAAGTGACCGTATGCATGACACCGAGTACCATATTCACGACCTGTATTTCAAGTTCTGCACACGATTATCAGGAGCTGATGGAGAATTCCATGGGAGCCATACTTGGGCTTCGCAACAAGCCAAACATGATTAAAAAGCGATGCTTCGTTAGATGATGACTGTGCTCAAGAAGTGTTTACTTTCGTTCATGAAGCAGACTCCGTGGTAGACACTCGCTCTATGTCTACACCAACGTCATGGAATCAAGTGTCGTCGGAGACAGCGTCGTCCTTCTGTTGAGAATTGTACCGACAGAGACGACACAGGTTGTACTGTGTCGTTCGAACGTGATAGGACGACCGTGACGCTCCACTTTCGACGCCGAAAGCCATCGTTTTCAAAACATGAATCGTGCCAGGTGTTTTGAAACTATTATATCAGGCAAGTCGGTGAAGGATGCTATGCCTCTAATCAAGAGTGGTGCCCTTGCCTTGGGAAAACGAGCATTGAAGACCGGTTTGTGAATGGTTGGTGACATGTTGTCTGGATACAACATTAAAGGATCCACAAAGAGGCGTGTGAAAGAAACCGGAAAGGACATGATCAGCAGAGTACTAGGAAATAGTGGAGTTGGTGGGCCGCCCGGCATACGAGTTGCTTCCCGTTCTATAACATGCAAGCCGACGAGAAGTCCAAACTAATGCAGACGACAAAAAAATGCTTCGGGACGATATATTTTACCTAATCGTCGACGTGGCCTTCGTTCATCAGCTGTCGTGTGAGGGAATAATAAGCGAACTGGACCTGTTTAGTTTACCGGCGACGCAAACGGGCATTGAACATGCTCAATGGACGGAGCATCGACTTATTGCGTCGATAGGGATGGGTGGACCCATCGAATTCTTGTTGCCCGGATCGGGAGACGATTGCCTGGACGCGGCCAATACTTACCTGTTCGTTCGAGCAAAGGTGACCAAGTCGGGCGGAGCAAATATGGTTCGATGTAGGTCCCGTAAACAACTGGATATATACCTACGCCTATCGCGCCTACGTAGATAATTTACTGAGTCACGGAACGCACGCAAAACAGAGTCAACTGACAAGCGTATTGTTGCTCAAAGACATAGTCGGACACATGGACACTGTCGATGATGTAACAAGGGTCTGCAGAAAAGAAAGGAATACACTACAGGTGGTCGAATCTTCGACATGGTGGGACGACTACACGTGGACCTGTTCCTGCAGGATCGTTACCTGCTCAACGGTGTCGACGTGAAAGTTCGTCTGGTGCAGAGCAAGGAAGCATTTGCACACATGGTTGGCGGTGACGATCCGGGATACAAGGTACGCATCGTCGATGTGCTTTTGTTTGCTCGAAAAGCCAAGTTAATTAATCATGCAGAAACATAATAATAATAATAATAAACTAAACCAGTGAAGCAGTGTCATACCCAGCGAGTGGTCAGACATCGATGACGACCACAGATATAGTGGTGGAGTCGGAGGACTGTCAGATATACGAACTTTATGACACGCTCAAAATGCCTGCTGTGCGGTGAAAGCTACATGCGAAGCGAGTGGTCAGACATCGAGAAAGGTATTCCCCTGTTCAAGGTGGACATAACTGTCAGTACCATCTAAGGTTGCACCACCAGGTGAAGTAGTGTCATGCGAAGCGAGTGGTCAGACATCGAGAAAGGTATTCCCCTGTTCAAGGTGGACATAACTGTCACTACCATCTAAGGTTGCACCACCAGGTGAAGTAGTGTCATACGAAGCGAGTGGTCACACATCGAGAAAGGGAAGTGACGTATTTATTTGTTTATTTATTTAAATTAATTAATAATGACAAAATTTAATAAACAAGTGAAGCAATTCCATACGAAGCGAGTGGTCAGACATCGATGACGACCACAGAGATAGTGGTGCAATCGGAGTACTGTCAGATATACGAACATTGTGACAATGCTCAAAATGCCTGCTGTACGGTGAAAGGTACACGTGGAAAGATGTTATTGTTGTGCATTATTTATTTATTTAAATTAATTAATAATGCAGAAAAAAATATCAACACTAAGGCCAGAGACAGACACAGTGTCGATACGGGACATGAAATATGTTTTACAAAGCGAGTGGTCAGACAGACAAGTTATATATTTATTTGTTTATTTTTTATATGTCTGCCTCAGCCGACCTCTTCAAGTTGGAAGTAGAGGTCGGAACATCTGACGGGCCCCGACTCTGACTGTGACGGTAGCGCTTCTATGTATTTCTGCAACAATTTTATACCCGTATGTATATATGTATGTATGTATGTATGTATGTATGTATGTATGTATGTATGTATGTATGTATGTATGTGTGTATGTATGTATGTATGTATGTATGTATGTATGCATAGGCGGATCCAGAGGGGGGTCCAAAGGGTCCGGAATGTATGTATGTATGTATGTATGTATGTATGTATGTACGTACGTACGTATGTATGAGTGTATGTATGTATGTATGAATGTATGTTTGTTTGTTTGTTTGTATTTTACTAGGAGCATTTGAGAATTAATGGAGCACACTAGTTAATTTAAAAAAATGCTTACAAAACGGTACTTACATAGCGCGGAAGCATTTCTGCATAGTTAAATCCGACTCTTGTACAGCTAAACCCGGTACTTTCTTAGCGTGGAAGCATTTCATTCTAATTAATTACTATTTCTGCATACCTAGATACCTGGTTAAATGCGACAAAATAAAAGACAAGGTCAAATACGCCGCCAAATACATAAATAGCTATTGATATTTACACACTTTGACTTTTGTATTTGTCATTTCACAAGTTATCATACCCTACTACAAGAAGCCATCTCCCGAAGTTATCTAGTGTCCACGTTGCGCATGCGCAACTGGAAGTAGCAGCGGAAATCGCCAGTGGCAGCAGAAAACGCCAGTGGCTCTAAAGGTAGCAATGTCGTGTGATGGCATGTCGACGCTTTTTTGCTATGTCTATATCATACGTTTCCCCAAGAATATGCCACTATGTCGGCACTTACGGTGGCGCCACCTTGCGAACACTAGAGGTACTAACAGGAGGGTTTCCGCGAGGGTGCGCTAGTGCTGAGGAAAAGGGAAAACCCGCATACGGTGGCGACACCTTGCAGGCAACAAAAAACTGAAGTAATAGTTCTAAGGGGATCAGCTAGGTGGCGATAGTGAGGCATGTGATGACGTCATTGCAGTGACGCCACCTGGCGGTTGGAAGCTGGTGCCGCCGCCGCCGCCGCCACCACCACCTACGGTAGCACCCTCTGGTGGATGACACCGGAAATAGCACCGGGCACCGCCAAATCGCCACCATCTATTGTAATTGACCTACCTACTACTCTCGTCACTCGTGTAATGTTGATACCGCTCACAATAGCTCCTTTTGGAATTGCATAGAATGTACGAATACAGCGCCGCCTCGCTGTCGATCGTTAACTATGGAGAAAGAATGGACGCACGCGAAAAGCACATTCACGTCATTTCCGCCCTAAAAGACACGTCCAACGTATCATTTAAGCGCTCTCTAACCGTGAGTTCTAGGCGAGTTCTCCTTCTACGTGATGGGTGATTACATCAAACTGTTTCTGGTCGTAGAACGATAAAATGCATGGCCGACACCTATGCCGGGGGACGAGGTCCGGGGGGGGGGTCTAGGAGTGTTACCCAAGTATAGCCATTATCACTGAGAGGCATCGTTTAAAACGTCGACATTTTATTTTTTAAATCATACATATTATTTGTATACAAGTGGGTTTGTACATTTTCACAGTTTTAATGGAAGCGCTCCCATTGGTACATAGCAGTAATATAAAAACAGCTTGCACCTCTCAAGTCAATAGTGACAAGCTGAATTAGAAATATAATATAAGGCAGTATAAAGTATGCATCCATGCAATGACAATACGCCTATTCTGAATAAATGCCCAACATGTCTTTCACACAGTCGTTTCCCGTCTTCCATTATGCCACCTCTTCCAGGCTTAGACTTACCAAGGTAATAGGCCTACCTAAAATGCTATGCATGACTTAGACATTTGAAACAACCGTTACCTGAATACATACCTCAGGCCTTTCACACATCCGGTACCTGAATAAATACAACAGGCCTTTCACAAAGCCAAAACCTGGATAAATATCATAGGCCTTTCACACAGCCGGTATATACATAAATAACATAGGCCTTTCATACAGCCGGATAAATGCCATGGGTCTTTCACACAGCCGGGGCCACAGTTCCGAAATCCTTAAGTTCAAGTAATAATAATAATTCAAATAAATTATTCCCTCAACCTTTGCGCACTTAATTATTCAAAGAGTCACAACTTGTATGGGACGTAATGATGTAGGGAATAGTAGGAGTAGGTCATTCCTGAGCTGAACAAACATACCGTTTTCATATACATACATTACAATTGCACATATATGTTACTAAATAGTATTTCATACAACATCCAGTATCTCGAATATGTTTCGATTATATTAAAATAAGGCATACATTTGCATACTTTTGCATGAATCTTAGAGATCGTTTAAGCACCATATGAACACCATAACTGTTGCTGACCAAGCATGCATGAACTTAATTATCAATATTAATTTAATTAAGAGTATACATGCAGTACATCATGGCCAATAAACTCTTATTAAATAAAAAGTAAATGGCCTACAACACAAAAAAATGGTTCACAAAGTAGCTATAACAATACTTTTACACACAAATGGCCAATGGTGCAGTAGTTGCTGGGTCTTTGACGTTTTTCAGAAGTGCTCTTTGCAGAAGCCGAAATGGTAGCGCTGAGAACTTTGTCTGACGGCGGTCATCATGGCAGACGGCCCGCAGGCGAACACCTTCACCTTGCCAACGTTCTGGGCGGCGAAACCCCGGAATATCTGCAGCAGGAATTCGAAATATATAATACTGCGTCTCGGTGTGGGAATTCTGGCAAATATGAGCGATAACATCGCGGTAAACAAGCGGGCTTTATAATGGTTCTGATAGACTGCGACCAACAGAATATCACATTGAATTGTAGATATCTTAACTGCATCATACCTTATTTATGGCTTTGTAACTGATTTGTAGCTAGCTGGGATGGATGTAGATACGTGGGCAGACAGTGCATCTTTAAAAAGAACGCGACGACCAGTACACATACACATCAGGTGAAGATTCGTGCTGTAATTTACATTTTGATTGAGTGTAGCATGTCCTTTTGTAGGGACATTGTGAAGTATGTTTAGTTTGTTGTGCTCTATTGATTTGTGAGATAGAGATACACACTTATTCATAATTGATGTGTACATCTCACTCCACTGTTTCTCTAATAAACACGAAGGTGGTTCGTTATTGTAGTGACCCGATATCTGCCCTTTCTTACAAAGACAACCTACGCAACTTCCTTGTGACATCCCCAGTTACCAAACACTCCACCCCACCCCACTTCACACAGCCGCGCTTCGATCACACGAACTCATGCTACACACGTACAGCGTCCCAGTCTGGCCGGCCGTGTTGAATGTCCGTCTTCAGGCCTTGGGTGGCGTCTCTGTGTTCGTTGCTCTGCATCGTCTCGAGGGCGATCTGCAGCGACAGTCCGCGCAGGTCGGCCGCCGACTTGGCCGCCGTCATGTACAGATGCATGTCGAGGATGCGGCCGAGGGACCCCTGCTCCGTCTGCAGCCAACGACAGGGCAGACACAAGGTTAAACAACAGCCAATGCACCGACGTCTTCCGTAACATGAATCATGAATTTAAACAAGCTACGCGATGTGTCGTACTTTCCTTTCTCCGAACATGGCCGATTTACAATTTGATGACAGGTTCTACCGCTAAACACTCGACTGCGATATATTGCACTTAATCATTGTTCGTCACTTAATCGTTACGTTGACGTTTCCATTTAGTAATTTAAATAACTGCAAAGTAGGATCTCGCAGCAAAGAGGGAGGCTGAGGGGAAGCCTAGTCACCCATGCTACCATGTTGCGGAGCAACGGAACAATACGGTAAAAAAAATTAGCCAAGAGGCACCTAAATACGCCAATGAAAATATAACATATCCATATTTTTAGATTTTCTCGCCGTTCGCTTCTCGAAAATGTAATATTTTATAATCTTTTTAACAGCCCCTGTGCTCACGACAAGAGGACGAATGTGGTAGTGTGCTACGCGCCCACACACGCTTTACGATCAGTATGCGACACCACACTCCTCAAGGTGGCACTGTCAAAGAAAACGATCGGACAGAGCAATTTTGCAGTGACAGGCCCACGAATGTGGAATAACGTGCCGAAATATGTACGATCTGCAGGAACATTAATGGCTTTACGGAAAAAAACTTCATACACACCTAGTTCGCTTGCACTACCTGCCTTGATACAAAATAAATGTTCGCATATAAGTGATATTACTTTCTATTTTACAGTATTGATTACTAATTTCATTGCTTGAAATTATATTTTAACACTCTGAATATTTTATGTTTCAACTTAATTTATTTAATGTATTAAATAATTTGAGCTTTCAGTCTACAAGTTTACATATAAGCGACATTACTTGCTATTTTACAGAATTGACATTAATTTAAAATGTTTTAATCTCTATTTTAGCACACTAAACATTTTATGTCTTAGGTTAATTTAATTTAATTTATTGAATATTCTGAGCATTTCGTCCATACGTAATTTTATCACGTGAAGCGCTTTGGTAATCATAAAAAGCGCTATATGAAGAACCGGTATTATTATTATTATTATTATTATCAAAATAATAGTAGATATACTAACAATTAGCACAATAAGAATAGTAGTAACTAACATAATCTCGCATTCCCGATCAGGTGGAAACAGGTTCGTAGACATGTGAATAGAAGACACCTGCACGACGACATATCGGCCATACCTGTAACATCTCGAGCTGTGCGAGTAAGCTGACAAACCACTCGAACGACTTCTGGTCACGATTGACCCAGATGAAGTCCACCTGCAGTTGAAGACGCGTAACGTAGTTAGTTACTCACATAGACCACTATATAGAGAGTACACGAAACGACGTACAATTCCCGAGAGACAACTATATAGAGTGTACATTAAACGACGTACACTACCCGATATACAATTATATAGAGTGTACATTGAATTACGTACAATACCGTAGAGACAATTACACTGAGTGTACACTAGATGACGTGCAATCCCCGAGATATAATTATATATAATGTACACTAAAAGACGCACAATACTCGAGACACATGTACATAGAGTGTATACTAGACGACTTACAACACTCGAGACACAGGTACATAGAGTGTACATCAAAAGACGTTCAATACCCGAAACACAGGTATATAGAGTATACATTGAATGGTGCACCCGAGATGCAACTATATAGAGTGTACATTAGA
>OY759265.1:13799760-13887260 GCA_963662155.1 Lamellibrachia columna
ATACATACATACATACATACATACATACATACATACATACATACATACATACATACATACAGACATACAGACCTACATACATACATACATACATACAGACAGACAGACAGACAGACAGACATACATACATACATGCAGACAGAGAGACATACAGACATACAGACAGACAGACATTCAGATAGACATACAGACAGACATACATACATACATACATACATACATACATACACAGACATACAGACAGACAGACATAAGCACAGACATACATACATACATACGTACATACATACATACATACATACATACATACATACATACATACAGGCAGACAGACATACATACAGACAGATAGACAGACAGACATACATACAGACAGACAGACAGACAGACATACAGACATACATACAGACAGACAGAAAGACATACATACCTACAGACATACATACAGACAGACAGACAGACAGACAGACATACAGACAGACAGACAGACAGACATACATACATACATAGCCACTAACTACTTTACAGCATAGATACTAGATTGTGCAAGTCACGATGCGCTTACGAATGATATACAACGCGCATCGCCATTTTTATAGATCAGGTGAATTAATTACTTACGGGAATATGAACTTTCTTCGACATGCATTCGACGATTTCTTCTTTGAACGAGGCTCTGTTGCCTGATCGATGAAACGACTGCGAGCGTACATCAGGTGTTAAACACACGCCAAATAATACTCGATATATAGTTATTTGAAACAATGATGTGATAATAGGGAAGAAGACATCTTAATGACCAGTGGTTTTTTCTAAATTGAAAATGGCGTAATTAAATTTGACTATATAGAAAATGTTACTGTACATAATTTCGGGAACACGCCCACTAAATTCGAGGAAGTAGAGGGCAAGCCTGCAGAACAACAGAAGATGGTGTGTGCGTGTGCGTGTGCGTGTGAGCGCGAGTGTGAGTGAATGTATGTGCGCGCGCGTGTGCACGCGTGTGTGCGTGAGTGTATGTGCGCGCGCGTGTGTCCTGTTATATATGTGTGTGTATATATTATATGTTTGTGTGTATGTATGTATGTATGTATGTATGTATGTATGTATGTATGTATGTATGTATGTATGTATGTACGTATGCATGTATGTATGTATGCATAGGCGGATCCCATTTTTGAGTACCAAAAAATCCATTACAATTGCATGTTAACGGGGGACAAAAGCATTGCCACGAAACAACACAAGCCCAAACTTGTAGTTTACTACGTGCGAATTCCTTAGTAGCAGTCCGACGTTTTCAGACACTGATCTAGCGCAGGCGATATACTTGGCGTCCAGGGGATCCCCAAAGTTATTCTTAGCATTATCGTTGACGTCGTTCATAGATTCACTGCACACGCACACCGCACGCTCGTGTATACAGTACTATACGCATACACGCCCACCTCATGTTTGACCATATCTACCCGCGAAAGAATGAACATACTATGGGAATGTTTGGCGCTCATAGACGTGTTGGGCGCAGTTACTGGATCTGCGCAATCTGCAGATTGCGCTCAATTGCGTTGCGCAATCCTCGGATACTCGAAAATCTGCAGATTGCGCAGATCCAGCAAATGCGTCCAACAGACGCTCTGGTCGTTTGACGAAAATCGTCTGCATCAGTTCTTCGGACCGGACTTTCAAGATAACAATTGTCATTTTTATCATTAGAAACTTAAAATTATCCTATCGTATCATCAACGTCTTTGAATATCCTTAATCATTATAACAAGTAATACACGTTTTAAAATCACATTTCGCTGTAAGTGAGATCATTTTAACAAAAAACCAAGAGGAGTTATGTATTTTTTTAATGACATTAGGCTTAGCTGCCTGTCGGCCGTATTTCAAGATTGTATGCTGTCTGTTTGGTATTATGGCAGTAGCCCCTACTAAATATTTCATTTAAGCCAGACATATGCTAGAAGTTACCTATCTACGTCATCCGTTTAGGCCAGCCTTATGCTATATTTATCCAAGGAAAGCATGCCCCATGAACTTAATTAATTAATTGAGCCAGTCCAACCAGAAGATGTACAAGAAAAACGTTCACGTCCGGAAGAGCAACGAAGAAACAGTTGCATTTTGTGGAAAACAAACTTGCCTCTTAGAGGCCACAGGGATGATCAGACAAGTACATCGTCCAACAGGGGAAACTTCAGGGCAATTCTGGAGACGATGGCTAAACGCGACGACACACTCCGAGAACATCTACAGACCGGAAGGAAGAATGCGCAGTATACACCAAGAACCATCCACAATGAAGTGATTGATGTAGTAGCCGAATACGTTAGAAAAGAAAATACACGAAGCCTTGAAGAAGAAAATGCCATCTTTTACATCATGGCAGATGAGATCACAGATCCACCTGGTAAACAGGAGATTATGTCAGTGTGCTTGAGGATGCTGGTTGGCTGTAAAGTCAAAGAATTCTTTTTTGATTTTATATATCTTGAGAGGGCAACGATGGAAGCTATAGCTCATGCTGTCATAGAGTGTCTGAAAGATCATAACATAACAAGGGTCAGAGCTATGTTGGTGCGCAGTGTATGTCCTCGGATAAGATTGGCGTGCAGGCGAGGATAAAACTGTTGTACCCACGAGCTTTGTATGTACACTGCAGCAGCCATGTCCTAAATTTGAGCATCGCCAATGCCTATAGATTACCTGCCATCCGGAATATGGTCGACACCCTTAATACAGTATTCCTTTTTTCGATCTGTCCCCCAAACGACAACGATTCCAGGAACGAATCCTAAAATATCTGGCACCAGATATGAGGAATAAGAAACTTGTCGGAATGTGCAAGACCAAATGATTGGAGCGTCGCACATGCTACGACACGTTTTATGACATGGATGAGTTCCTTTGTGAATGTCTGGATGCCGTACTGAATCCGTTTGAATATCATGACATCTACGAGGAAGTTGCATAGACTGGCAGTTGGGATGAGGAGACCACGACGAAGGCGCAAGGGCTGCTAACCAGTCTCACATACCATCATCGCATTCATCACCACCAAGAATGTTTTGGAGAATATCAGGCCCATGGCCTCCAAACTTCAAAAGAGGGACTTAGACATATAACAAGCATACAGTATGATCGACCAAACCAGGGAACGAATGGTAACGATGAGACAAACGATAGATACGAGTACAGTGTATAGTACAAATATGTTACACGTTTAGTCACACTTCTTGGTACATCCATCTCAGCACCAAGGACACCCCGATCGTCCCGACAGATGCAAAGAGCCAATGCCCCCCAGTACATCCCCACGGGAGCACTACCTGCGCAATCTGGAAATCCCGTTTTGCGACCACTTGTCTGCCGAATTCCACAATCGATTTAACCCAGAAAGCAGGAAGGGTATAGAGATTCTTGCTCTACTCCCCGGGACAATTAAAGAGGCGGGAAAGGTACAACATGTTGTGGACGGATTGATGTTCTTGGAGTCAGACATGCCAAACGTCTCTTCGCTGCGAGCTGAGCTGAAGGAATGGCAGCGCTATTTGAGAATCACAGAGCCCACACAGTCATCGTCCTCGCCTAACCTGACTGAATGTCTCGAGCACGCAGATGAAGACATCTTCCCGAACATCCGCACCCTGTTGAGGATCCGTTGCACTCTTCCTGTTGGAAGCTGTGAGGCAGAGCGTTCGTTCCCCTGTCTGCAACTGGTCAAAACCTACCTTTGTAACAGGAAGATCGGCTTTCTGGTTTCACCCTGATGAACATGAACCACGACATGGAGATTGGTTTGGAAGCAGTTTGTCAAATGTTCATAGAAAGTAACAAATGGAAAATGTTCTCAAGTTACACACTGTATCAATAATCAACGTGACTCAAATCAGGTGTGCTAATATTATCACAATGGAAAAGGCAACGAGTACTATAGTTTGATGTATAATGATTAACAGATATGCTAATGGACTAAAGATGGATAAAAACTAAAAATGTCTAAAGAGTTATTAAAACACAACTGATATAAACATAGTTACTAGTATCTAGTTGCATCCAGCACCCGGCAACATTCTATTAACTGACTATTGTCTGCATAATTATATTGTGGTTATAATGTTATGGTTTTTTGAGATCTTATTCGAGTAGTTAGCCTTTTCAGAACTGTTTCGCCAAGCTGACCTCAGTGGTTCTTTAACGTCCCAAATTGAGACGGGACCGACATACGAGGGATACGCAGTCCACACTGTTGAGAGCCAGGCTCATATACCAAATCTACCGTGTCCGGTTTGCGTCTTGAATTCAGAACTATGGCATGAAAGGTGGATGTGCTAATCACTACATTTATATTTTGGGGTTTGTAATATAAGTACACAACGTCAATTAGTTATGTCATACAGCTCTTCTTTCTGCGGTGTATGTATTTCTATGATGCATTTTAATTTACATGCCTCAAAGGTATCAGGAAACGTTTTAATCTACCAGTTTGCACTCACTGTTGTTACATGGTACTACTACCTTTAGCAGAATGTCTCCCGATTCACATTCAGATCATGAATCAAATGGTGCGCTTTATACAGAGTAGTTTATAATACAACAACGATTTGGATATACTCTCTTGAGAGAGCGATTTAGCCTTTTGGGGTATTGGTTTATATATGTCTAACAGTTTCAGTTACACTTTGTCTCAGTTCAAACTTGATGCCACGACTTTCTGTAATATGAAATTTAACTACTTTTATTATATCATTCAGAACCACTGGATGAGAAACTATTAAACTCAGTTTCCTTGGCAAAGGATGTGTTGAGTAATATAGAGAATGCGTGTAGCAATTTTTTAGCCAAATATATCTCTTTGTGTGCAAAAATACTCGCTTTTTGACTAAACATTTGCATTACTATAGTTGTTTTAGTCAATATTGCAATAAATGGCACATGAGAGACGTTTAATATTGTATTTTCGTTTGGACATTTTCAGACCCACCGCATTTTCTTCGTTGGAACAGGCCTACCTACAGGTGTAAATGAAACAAAATCCGCTGCGTTTTGCAGAAACTCTAGACTCAAAAGTAAATTTGGCATTCGAAGTTATACTTATGTGACGAATACAAGAAAATACACAGGACTACTTTGTCACGATTTTTTATTTTCAGCAAATCCGTATTAAAACGGGAAACGGCCAGAGGCCGTATTCCTCCCGAAAATCCGTATTGTATACGGAAAATTCGTATTATGTTGCATGTTGCATTCGTGCGATGTTGCATTCGTACGATGTTGGTAGGTTGATGTTGTCCCACACCAACCCATCCCGAGGCGCGTCGCCCCTCGTTTCGCTCCTCCGGCGCTTCATACATTACCTTGGACCCCCCTTTTATAAATCCTGGATCCGCCCCTGGTATATATGTATGTATGTATGTATGTATGTATGTATGTATGTATGTATGTATGTATGTATGTATGTATGTATGTATGTGTGTGTATATGTGTGTGTGTGTGTGTGTGTGTATGTGTATGTGCGGGCGCGCGTGTGTGTGTGTGTGTGTATGTGCGGGCGCGTGTGTGTGTGTGTGTATGTGTATGTGCGGGCGCGTGTGTGTGTGTGTGTGTGTGTGTGTATGTGCGGGCGCGTGTGTGTGTGTGTGTATGTGTATGTGCGGGCGCGTGTGTGTGTGTGTGTGTGTGTGTGTGTGTGTGTGTATGTGCGGGCGCGCGTGTGTGTGTGTGTGTGTGTGTGTGTGTGTGTGTATGTGTATGTGCGGGCGCGCGTGTGTGTGTGTGTGTGTGTGTGTGTATGTGCGGGCGCGTGTGTGTGTGTGTGTATGTGTATGTGCGGGCGCGCGCGTGTGTGTGTGTGTGTGTGTGTGTGTGTGTGTGTGTGTGTATGTGCGGGCGCGTGTGTGTGTGTGTGTGTGTGTATGTGTATGTGCGGGCGCGCGCGCGCGCGCGTGTGTGTGTGTGTGTGTGTGTGTGTGTGTGTGTGTGTGTGTGTGTATGTGCGGGCGCGTGTATGTGCGGGCGCGTGTATGTGCGGGCGTGTGTGTGTGTGTGTATGTGCGGGCGCGCGCGTGTGTGTGTGTGTGTGTGTGTGTGTGTATGTGCGGGCGCGTGTATGTGCGGGCGCGTGTATGTGCGGGCGTGTGTGTGTGTGTGTGTGTGTATGTGCGGGCGCGTGTATGTGCGGGCGTGTGTGTGTGTGTGTGTGTGTGTGTGTGTGTGTATGTGCGGGCGCGTGTATGTGCGGGCGCGTGTATGTGCGGGCGTGTGTGTGTGTGTGTGTGTGTGTGTGTGTGTGTGTGTGTGTGTGTGTGTGTGCGTGCGTGCGTGTTTGTGTGTATGTGTGTGTATATGTGTGTGTGTGTGTGTGTGTGTGTGTGTGTGTGTGTGTGTGTGTGAGTGTGTGTGTGTGTGTGTGTGTGTGTGTGTGTGTGTGTGTGTGTGTGTGTGTGTGTGTGTGTGCGGGCGCGTGTGTGTACACAGTACTTAAACGATGCAGATATGCCATAACACAATTTCACTCTTTATGCATAGCAACATAATTTTTTATGTGCTAAACTAATCTCGCGATTAAACATAATAAAAATTATAGTCAAAACTACGACGTATAATTATGTACGTATATCTCACCCACTTACCCCATTTTCTCCTCTGCCCTTTGTGACGTCAGTTCCAGGTTCTTCGTGAGTTGCTAAATCGAAATTTCCTGACGTTACAGTCGATCGCCTCTGAAACGGCGTATTATGCAGTGAGAGCTTTGCTGCTCGTTGGTGACACATAACCTGTAATCGTGTACAACTATACAATGTTCATCACACGACGAGGCTCCTGCACAAAATAGGCGTTATGTTCTTTCAAGAAACCATAGTTAACACATTGTGGAAATCTTGCATTTTAATGCGTGTTTTTTTAGACAATGTATCTTGAAAATGGGCAGTCCAAATGCAATACAAATTAGTGTGCATACACTTGAAAAGATTATGATAATTACATAACGTAAACAATAATCATATTATTATAATCGATGACATTAGCGATGACAGTCCACATCCATAGATATCTTCAAGAATAACATGTACCTAACAAAATGGCTCTATGGTCCTTGGTTTCATCATGCACCGACACAAATCTGAAGCAATTACACTGATAAATAAAGGAGATACACTCTTTGTAAGTAACGACGGTGACAAACAACTTGAGAGTTGAGAAAAAAATTAAGAAAAACACAGTCAAAGTTTTAACAACTTTAACGTGACACTGTAATATCAAAAAGTGCACGTACATGAATAACATTTTGCAAATATATTATCTACCATTATGTCTCTCAGTAGACATTTAATAACTAAAGTGCACTATATATTTTATAATTACAATTATGTTGTAATAAAAAAAATGAAAACAATCTACATTCATATTAAAAAAGTGCATATATAACAACATGCCAAGAAATTACACTGCAAAGTAAAGGAAATACTAATTTTAACTACTACTAAGTAATGTAACACAGGGGTACATTATGTGTATTCCTTTGTGCTGGCTTGTGCAGTTGGTGCAGTTACTGTCTCAGTCGTCAGGCACAAGCTTCCTGGGCTGATGCCACCATCCGTGTGCCAGACACGACGTCCAGTGCCTCGCACAGCTTGCGTATGGCGAGTTCGGCACTACTGTTGAACTCGCAGATGGCGACACCAGCCGAACGCTAACGACACCAGCCGAACGAAGTGATTCATTGGTATTCTGCGTCTCCCCTCTCACACACCGACCGAGAAGACTGGGATGACCGCGCGTACATTTCCTTCACGTGCAGTGTCACTTCGAGTGACATCGGCGCGCCGATGTTGTCGCGGTGAGGGTCGGGTGCCTCGCCAGTGACCTGTGCTCGCTTGTAGAAACACCGACTACCCTCACCGTCAGGACACCGGTCATGCTGTGGGTCATCATCAGCTGAGATGGCGTGGTAGAATGTCGCGAATACAGCATCAGTCATGGTGTCGCGGTTTATTCTGTGGGCTCGTATTACTTTCCTGTAATAGGCGGTGAGTTTGATGATAGTGGCCTGTGTTAACTTGCCTTAGCCACGACCACCAAGGGTGACGCCCTTCTTCTTGCTCTCCGTGGAAAACATGCGGAGAGTCGTACCGAGTCGCTTCGACACATGGTTTACAGAGTCTTACTTCTCAATCGGAGTATCGCCGAACACCCGCTTGCTGTACAGCTGGTTGTACGTCTTGGCGTCTCCGTCAGACAAGAGGGTTGTGTAACGGAACCCAAACTTGTCGATGGAGCGTTTCCACAGCTGCTCAGCAGCAGCCGCCTCCATCCCGCCCGATGAGCCGCCTCCATCCCGCCCGATGAGCCGCCTCCATCCCGCCCGATGAGCCGCCTCCATCCCGCCCGATGAGCCGCTGTAGTTTATGTTGCAGTGTCGGTGTGCAGCCTTCCACGCCTTGTACTCGTCTGTGTCTTCACCACCGTAGCGCGCAAAGGCACCAGCACAACTGTGACAGTACAGCGACAGGATCAACGGCACCAGCACAACTGTGACAGTACAGCGACAGGATCAACGGCACCAGCACAACTGCGACAGTACAGCGACAGGATCACTAAGTCGATCACGAGGCCAGTCTCAATCTCGACATCACACCGAGGCTGTACTTCAACTTATGGCCTCGTGTCATCCACGTACCGTCAAAACTGACAGTCAAGTCAATGATGCCCTCCTCGGTCGGGATGGACAGTTCGCGATCAATGTAGGTGCGACGGACCACCTCCACTGCGTCATCGAGGAGGGCCGATGTCGCCATCAAGTTTGTATTGGCAACCACCTTCACATGACTCGTATACGTCTTGGTGGTCAGAGCGTTCATGTCGAGATGCGACGCAGCTTCATCACAACCCACTGCCATGTTCACTGTGGCGGCGACGGGTAAACGTCGATCACTGCTGTACGTTGACTTGAGGGAGGACGAATTCAGTATGTAGTACAGTACAGTATGTCTGCAACAGACACACAACGCCATGGTTGCAGTCAACAGGCCGAATGGTGAGGGTAGTGCACCCGCACAACGTACAAGCCAAATCCCCCACCAGCACCGACATCACTTCCAATCGCAGGATGGTTGTCTTCACGTCATTGGTGCACGCATCACCATCAGTTGACTCACTCGCATCAGGCAGCTAACGGAACCCAAACTTCCTCTTTGTTGCAGAAGTCACAGACGATGGAGTCGCTGACGTTGACGGGGTTGGTTCACCCACTACCTGCTGATGAAATAAATGTCACCAATCAGTCACAATTTGCTTACAAAATGTGTGAGGATAAAATTATTTATTTTGGTGACAGGTTTAGACTAAAGTTTAGTCTAGGATAGACTCAGTGCCGCCGTAAGTCAGGCCCTTGTCCGTGCCAGCATCAAGGACAAGGGCATTGGCTTGCGTCTGACAATTCTAAGACAATTCCTCTTTATGGCACAACATGTTTTATTTAGAAAGTCATGCATACCCAGATTAAAAAATATGACCAGATTCAGAGGCACATTTGTAACACTCATAAAATAATATATAATACAGCATTGCATTAATAAAATAAAAAAAAGTTTTACGATGCATGTACATGCATTGCAAAATTAGAAAACAACCATAAATAATAATATTTGGATTAATGATTCAATAACATAACTTATTACCTGATGCGACGCGCCAGGTCTAGGACCAGGTCCAGGCACCAAATCGTCATTCTCAGCCCCAGGCACCGCATGGCCGTGGGCCGTGGGTCGTCGGCCGTGGGTCGTGGGCCGTGGGCCGTGGGCCGTGGGCCGTGGGCCTTGGGCCGTGGGCCGTGGCTCTCGTCGTCAAGTTTTCTCGCCGTTTAGTTGACTTAGCTGCGAGTGCTAATTGCATCTTGCTCCGATGACTACCTTTCTACGTACCGAAACGAGGTGATTTCTTCTTACTTGGCAACGGCATGTTTTTTATTTCACTAGTAAACAGATTGATGAAGCGGAATAAAATGTCGCCTTGAACGTAAACACTACTCGCAGGAAGTGGGCTGAGGACGAGGGTCAGCCAAAACCAGCCAGTAAGGCGCCTCGTGCGAGTCACGTGATGACAATAAACCAATCCAAGGCGATCTCTTTGTGGGTGGGGCTTCGTTTAATCCCGCCTTTACGCGGCCTACAGCAGCTTTATAAAGAGCACGTGGATCGTATTTTAAGGGGAGAAACTGCTCTTTCCAATGGCGCAAAACATCGCTTGAATCGGAAGATGTTTCGCATCAATGCGTAAAAGCAAAAACTTAGTTATATTTTATTATCTGAATTCGTTCATTTCGTGAAAGAAACAACTTAGCAAAGGCAAGTTGAATCATTTATGTAACAGCATAATATGTAAACACATTTATTAAATAATTTTTTTCGAATTCCGTGAAATTTACCAGTCAGTCACCTTAGTTCGTTGCTTCAAGCTTATAGCTGAAACTGCAATACGGTTACGCATGAGATAAGGTCAACTTATAGAATCTACATTGTATAAATACGCATAACTTAAGCGATATACTATTGTTTCACGTGCCAACTTATATCAGATATATTTGACGCAAAATACACTTTTTAAATGAAATACACTTTTAAATGACGAACGGGAACGTCCTCCATTAAAGAACACGAAGAATGACGCCATGCCGAACAGCAATTGTAACTGTTGCCACACAATTTAACTTGTAAAACGATTGAATCTGTTCCACCCGGCTCACCTTCACAGAGCCCTTGATGCTGCGATACCTCGTGAAGGTGATACCCTCACGTTTCTGTGATTTCGTTTGTCCTGCGGGAAGGAGAAAGCACGTTTAAAAATAAGCTTTGATTAATTTATTTTAAGAGTTTATTACGCGTTTCCTCCATCGTTTCCATACTGCAAACCGTTGTAGGCAACTGTAGCAACGTTACATCAATATAGGCAACCCGAGGTAGCGTATATTTAATCGCCAGATGGCGATTACGACTTAATCCAAGGTATCCTGGGATCGTTGTCGACAAGATTTTCGTGCAGTTCATTCGGTTTTATTCAAGGAAATCATTTAACTTAATTAAAAAACAATGTGCAATGTTTCAGTAAACAGATGAGTTCTATGCAGATGTACCAACAAATCAAATATGGTGGGGCTCAAATAACAAAAACTTTGTGGTTTCTATCTGAGAAGGTTCCACACTGAATATTTCCAAATTAGAAATGTATTTTCACCAGACAAGTAAAACAATCTCACCATTGAAGTGCATGTCGATTGTTTCCTCTTTCGCTTGTGTGTCCGATTTAATGTGGTTCGCGTCACCGTTGCGATGGTCACAGTCGAGTGGCTTATACTTGCGACAGAAGTTGTACAGCTTGCTCGTCCAAACTCCCAATGAACGGACGTGGAGCCAAAGATGGTCTGCATCAGAGTAAGTTGAACATAAATGTTAAACGTCGGTTGAATAAGACAGACATAACAGTTATACATCGATTGAATAAATCAAGCATAAGTTATATGGCGGTTAATTAAATATGGCATAAAAGTTATAATTCGGTTGAATAAGTCAGATATAGCAAATATAGTACGTCGGTTGAAAAAGTAAGACATATCTGTTATACGACGGTTGAATACGAGTAAGACATACCAGTTGTATTTAGACAGTCAGACATATAAGCTATAGGCCTAGGTTATGACGATAAAAACACGTGTTACTAGAAATTAAGACAATTACGTTGTGCTGACGAAGAAAATGGGGTCGAAATTATACTAAATGCAATAACAATTATCACAATAAGAATAGTAGTGACTAACATAATCTCGCATTCACGATCAGGTGAAAATATAACTGCAGTAATGCAAAGGTGAATAGAAGACACTTGCCTGATGAAATAACGGCCATATCTGTATCATCTCAGCTCTGTACTGGATCATTATCCTTCCGTCTTGATATTACAGGTTTAGGGGGATTGCGTTCTATATATTCATTATTTGCATTAAAACCGAATAATTGTTCATGTTAGGTTATCTAAAGATGTTCATGTGGTCGCTAGACGTGAGTAAATAAAATCCGTACCTGGCATTTCAGGTGAACTGCTGATGGTGAACGGATGCCACTCATACTCCGTGATCTTCGGTATATTCACGTACACATAGTCGCCCGGCTGATGGTGGAAGTTCTCTGGTTTCTCGATCACCAGGTGCGTTACCTTGGAGGGAAAACGAGTGTGCTATTAAAACCAGCACGTAATTCAACGACAGTGTGAAATTCTAAAGAACATTATAATTTCCTAGATAGGTTGTAATGATACTTTGTGTTAAACTACGAAATTGCATAAATAATGTCGGTAATTATATTAAAAGAACGAGTGTTAACGATGCATCAAATTGGTATAAGGGGTTAAATTGCCCTTTGTAAAGCAACAGGTACAGTTTTCACGTTTTGCCGTTTGAGGCGCCATAGTTGATATGTTTGGTCGGATTTTGTACACATGTAATTCTTGCCAGATATTTCCCTTCCTAGTAAGAAATGCCATTTAGTTGATGAATATAGCCGATGCTTGTCTCCGCGAACATTTGTCGATGCAGACTAAATTAAGCTAAATGTTGCACCTTCTTGTCGAAGTATTAAACCGCATTTAGTAAGTAAGTTAGTACGGATCGTACATCACATGAAGCATTCAGTGCAGTCTGTAAACACTTGACTTCGTTGACCACATCCGCATGAACGTAAGCGACACGTCTGCATGAACGTAAGCGACACGTCCGCATGAACGTAAGCGACTCACCTTCGACGGAAGTAGATTCATCTCCGTGATGTGAATGTTGCCGTACTTGGCCAGTTTGAAGAGCCGAGTTCGGTAGATCCGCTCCAGCAAATACACTGCCCCCGGAGCGACAAAGAACATCCAGAAGATGGGGCCGTGGAGGATGGTAAGGATCCAAAAGACGACGAACATGGAGTGTGTCCAATAGAACACCTGCAGGACAAGAGGCACACTGTCATTACCTGATCCAAACGGTAATGCAACCGGCAGAACTGAGGTTTAGAGTCAATTGCGCAAAAAGTGCAAGACACCAGAAATTCCAAATGGTATGTGCTGTTGTTTTGTGTGTGTGTGTGTGTGTGTGTGTGTGTGTGTGTGTGTGTGTGTGTGTGTGTGTGTGTGTGTGTGTGTGTGCTTGTGAGCGTGTGTGTGTGTGTGTGTGTGTGTGTGTGTGTGTGTGTGTGTGTGTGTGTGTGTGTGTGTGTGTGTGTGTGTGTGTGTGTGTGTGTGTGCGTGTGAACTTGTGTGCGTGTGTGCGTGTGTGCGGGTGTGAGTGTGCGAGTGAGTGTGCGAATGAGTGCGTGTGTACGTGTGTACGTGTGTGCGCGTGTGTTTGTGTGTGTGGTGTGGTGTGGTGGTGGTGGTGTGTGTGGGGGGGAGGGTGGGTGCGTGTGCTTGTGCGTGGATGTGTGTGCGGGTGTGTGTGTGCGGGTGTGTATATAGGGGAGTGTGCGTGTGTGTGGATGTGTGTGTGTGGGTGTGGGTGTGCGGGTGTGTGTATAGGGGTGTGTGCGTGTGTGCGCCGTAAGGTAGTACATATGTTCTTTATGCAACGTTGCACAAAGGGTAGCAAAGTTACCAATCATAGAAAAAAATTTAAAACAGCCGAAAGCAAGAACAAGAAATGCATTAATTTCTGTTTTGAGTTACAATTATACAATAATCATAATTATACGATGTCGTATCAGGCGCCATGTCTTACATAAACATGACTTAATACCCATGACCCGGGCTTGCTGTGTGTCACACTAAGTACTAATATCTACATCCAATTTGATCCATAACGTGAGGCTGTTCCTACTGTCATCCTCAATTTTTACTCGTCGGTCAAACAAAGGTACGTTCTTATTTAGCGCAGTATCCAGTCATCGAGACTGTTCAAAGCGCTTTACACTTCACCCCCTGGCAGATCTGTTCATTCCAACGCCATCTCGACTTCTCTGGGAAGCATTCAGCCACGCTGCAATTATTGCGCGAATACTATTCGGTCAGATATCCACCGCTGCCTTTAGCCAGGCAACACATTGACGCATTCAATAGAAAGTACATTTGGCAAAGCACATCAGACGACACATGAGAAACGGAAGTGACGTGACGACCGACCTTGAAGTGACCGCTCCTCCTGACGCACGGCAGCGAGAAAATGACAATGACAAGGAGCGGGACCCACAGCAGGACGCCAGAGAGGTAGGCGAAGCCGAAGCCGGGGATCCAGCCGATGCCGCAGCGAGTCGTGAACAGACACTCCCAGTAGGTGGGCGTTGTCGCCGTTGACGTCACATTGGTAGCGGAAGTCGGCGTCGAAGACGTGTACAAATCTGTCGTGTAAGGGGAAGTCAGATGCCTAGGGTGCATGGTGAATTGTTTATAACAGTTGACTACTTGATGAATATTTATGAAGATACCAGTTATTTTTGGAGCGTTACATTCGAACCGCGACCACACGCCACCCTACTTAAATACACACAACACACATTTTTTTCAGGGTTGTGTGTCATACATTTCTTGGTAGTGGTGGTGGTGGTGGTGGAGGTGGTGGTGATTGGTGATAGTGGTGGTCGTGGTGATGGTGGTAGTGGTGGTGGTGGTGGTGTGGTGGTGGTGGTGGTGGTGGTGGTGGTGGTGGTGGTGGTGGTGGTGGTGGTGGTGGTGGTGGTGGTGGTGGTGGTGGTGGTGGTGGTGGTGGTGGTGGTGATTGGTGATGGCGGTAGTGGTGGGGGTGGTGGTGGTGGTGTGGTGGTGGAGGTTCTGGTAGAAGTGGTGATGATGGTGGAGGTGGTGGTGATTGGTGATGGCGGTAGTGGTGGGGGAGGTGGTGGTGGTAGAAGTGGTGATGTTAGTGGAAGTGGTGGTGATTGGTGATGGCGGTAGTGGTGGTGGTGTGGTGTTGGTGTTGGTGGTGGTGAAGGTGGTGACAATGGTGATGACGGCGGTGACTTGTCGTCGTTGTGTCACTCACAGAGGTTGGCGAGGTGGGCGAGCGTGTGGACGACGCTCTGCACGACGACGACGACGCCGACGACCTTGTGGAAGTAGATGTTGTCGTCGAGAGGCAGATACGTCGACAGTCTCAGCGATCTCATCAGTGTCACGCAGTATCTGTAATAAAAGTCGGCAGAAAGTTAATGATCGATGATTATGATGACGATGGTCGCATTCGTGCCCTAGGTGGCACACAAGGTTCCCACGAGAGAGCACCACCATCTCCTTTTCCACGGTTCGTCTCCACGTTTCTTTCGAGTGATCTCGTCTCCTTCTACCATCCTTCTACAAAATACCATCTGTCTTAGGCAGTGCGCCAAGCGAAATTCTTTACACGTACCCTAGTCATCTGCAGCGCCGTCTCGTTATCTGTGTACTCTCCTTGAATCAGACAATTCGAAGGTTTTGTACTAATGATGAAGCTTGATACCAAACCTGATACCAACCACAATGCCATAATGTCAACAACAACACATTGACTTTTACTAAACCACGTACAGGTGCAAGCTATCAGTGATTTAACCCTACCAAAACAAACATTTAGAAAGAGAAATAGCATCGTTAAGCAGGGACACACGAGACGCAAACAACTACTCACCTAAGCACGAAGACGACGATGAAGGCGCAGTTAAAGTTGAGGCACATTCCGCAGCCCCGAGCTATGATGACGTAGGCATTGGTGTCTCGGTGTTTGTAGGCGTGGATCGTAAACAAGATGAAGTTAATAACGCCGTACAGCAACAGGAACACAGTCCGTCCGATCTGCTGGTCCGTGTAGTGCTTCCCTGCACGCGCGCACGATGACGTCGCCATTGTCGGGAGTGATTGTGTCGCCTCTCGCAGCCACGAGGCTGGACTGCAATTCGAAGGAAGAAATTAGTAAGTAAGTAAGTTGGCTTAGAGCCGTCTTCCAGCGACACTATTTAAACTAATTATCATTACTGTGTTATTACTGTATTCACAACCAAACAAACAAATCATCACAAGCCCTTCTCTGTACTATTTCAGCAGCTAATAATCACTGGGCCAAAGACTATATTTTACCATAGTGACATATGTACAGTAAATACGAATATAATAACCAGTGTTAGACACTAATTAGATTACATTAGGTATTTAACCAGAATATTAATTACATGTAGTCTATCATTGCTGCTGGTGACATGCGGCAACGAACAGAGAAGTTTGTACCATAGAAGTATATGTAAATGAGTAGAAATGCATGGCAATGCATGGATCCAAACATCATTTGAATGTGGCTTAATAAAAAATAATTTGAAGAAAAAAAAGCAGTAAAAGGACTTAAATAAGGAAAATGGCTTATAGTTGCATACATTTAATTACATTCTGAGCACCTTTAAACATTCCAATCGACGAAGATATGTATCTAAGTATTGATCACGCAATATGTGTTTAAGCTTTGATCTGTGTTTAACATTTCTTATTTTATTGTCTATATTGTTCCAAATTCTTTTAAAATTATGCTTAGGCAACTTAGACGAAAAAAGTTTTCTAGATCTCTCTTTTACAAGAAGGTTGTAGTGTCTAGTTATTCTTATATTTGTATCCAAATTCTTTTTGATAGCAAAATTGTTAAATGATTTGGGTAATAAATCATGGTGAAAGTCATACATAAATAGTGAAACCTGTAGGTTATATACATCTGAGACTTTCAGTATTTTTTCAGACTTAAATATAGGATCAGTATGACCCCTATATCCGTTATTGTTAATTATTCTTAGAGCGCGTTTTGGTAAAATGTCTAACTTCCTTGTGTTTCCATTGCCCCGCGCTTGTATACCATATGTTATGTGATTGTGAATTAAAGTATAGTATAATGATTTTAATGCTTTATGTGGTATAAAATGTTTCACTTTATTAATTGCAAAAATGGCTCTAGCTATTTTGGAGCTGATTATATTTATATGTTCTTTCCATGTTAAATGCTTATCTATATATATATAGTCCTAGGAATGTCACAGACTCTTCTTTTTTGTACTTGCCAACCTGGTTAATAATTTCATTGTGTATTTTAATGCTATTGTTTGCCTTGCAGTTAGTGTTTACAAGGCCAAAAACACTAAAAAATTGTCTTTTTGACATTCAGACATAATTTGTTAGCACATAACCAATCGTATATTTGTTTTAATTCTTGATTTACATTTTTATTTAAATTATCAATATCGGAACCTAATTGGTAAACGGTGGTATCATCAGCAAAGGATAATAAGTTTAGAGAAGTAGAATTTACTAAGTCATATAGATTAGAAAAAGCACAGGTCCTAATATGGATCCTTGAGGTATTCCATTTGTTATATTTTTAGTGATGATTTGCGTTTATTTATCTCAATATATTGTTTACGATTAAGGAGGTAACTGGCAAACCATATATTACTTATTCCTCTGATTCCATAATTATTTAACTTGTATAGCAAAATGTCATGATTAATTGTATCAAACGCCTTTGATAAGTCAAGAAACACAGCCAATGTAATATCTTTGGTAATTTTGTCATTTGCATCTGCAATGTCTTTAAGTAAATGCAATATTGGTTGTATAGTGGAATGTTTCTAACGAAATCCGTACTGGTGTTTATATAGGATATTATATTTCTTTAAGTAAATTACTAATCTATTGCACACAATTGTTTTAGAAAGTTTTAGACATGTAGGTTGCTATTCGTGACCCGGATGATCTCGTTAATGTCGGTCCCTTCTCATTTAATTATTGACGTAAAGGAACCATTGAGGATGACAAGCACCCTGGCAGTAACCACCCTCAATGCCAGCATAAAAATGTCGACTTGGCGATAATGTTCTGAATGAGGCTGGCTAGTTGATTGAAACCTCGAAACACCTTACAAGTGTAGTTACCACAACATACAGACTAGTCAGTTAATGGAAAGTTGCTGAATGCTGGAAACAACTAGAACAACTAGAACTAGATCCACCGCACTGTTTTTCAGACAAGGTATAGGTCCTTTTCCAACATGGATTTAACACGATTTGCCATCCAAGCCGAAGGCCCAGATGGCAAGTGGACAAGGACGCCATCGGCTTATTGAGAGTCCAACAATGTTCATCTGTGTGTAACCCGCCCTCCTGAGATATGCCTCAATCTAGTTTTTAAACATATTCACGCTGCTAGCAGTTACACAATCCGTAGACAATGTGTTCCATACATTTATTGTCCTCTGTGAGAACGAGTACTTCCTGATATCCAATCTACACTATCCTTTACTAATATTACCTCATGTCCTTTAGTTCTACTATCTTTCTTGAGTGAGAAAAACATATTTCTATCAATATTTACATACACATTCAATATCTTTAAAATGTCAATCTGATCTCCTCTTAACCTCCTTGTCTCTAGAGTTAGTAAACTACATTCTTTAAGGCGTTTTTCATAACTAAGGTCTCTCAGTTCTGAAATAATTTTAGTTACTCTCCTCTGTATGAGTTCAAATGTATCTATATCCTTATTACGATATGGTCTCCACGCTTGTATACAGTATTCTAAATGAGGTCTAACATATTGCTTTATACAGAGGTATAATTAACTTTTTTCCTTGTTACGTTATGTTACGTTTCTCCTAATCAACCCAAGAATTTAAGTATCCTTTGAAGCTGCAATACCACACTGTTCTGAAACTTTCGTATCACCACTTATTGTTATTCCTAAGTCCTTTTCTTTTGCAGTAGTACCTAAAGCAGTATCTCCCATTATATAGTTTATATCCGAGTTTCCGTATCCTGTATGTAGGCATTTACATTTCTCAAAATTGAATAACATCTGCCATTTTCAGACCATTTAACTAATTTGTCTGGATCGTTTTGTAAATGTTGTTTATAACCATCAGTAACCTTTCTAAGCACGTATTAGATCATCCGCAAATTTCAGTTCGTTGCTTGTTATATTGTCGTCCAAGTCATTGATGAATATTAAGAATAATAAAAGTCATAATACTGATTCCAACCGTAATAACTAGTTCTAACCTAACAACCAAGCCTACGCATATTTACCATTCATCCACCCTGTACCCACCGTTCATTCATACACCCACTATTCATCCACCCTTGCACCCACTATTCATCCATACACCTACCATTCATTCACCCCTGTACCCACCATTCATCCACACACCCATTGTTCATCCACCCTTGCACCCACCATTCACCAATACACCCAATATTCATCCACCCTTGCTCTCACCATTCATCTATACACCTACCAATCTTCCATCCTTCTACCTACCATTTATCCACCCTTGCACTCACCATTCATACACTTACCATTCATCCACTCATTTACCCACCATTCATCCATACATCAACAATTCATCCACCCTTGCACCCACCATTCGCCCACCAGTACATTCACCATTCACCCACCCGTACTTCCGCAAATCATCCACCTAGCAATCCAATTACCTATCTACCTATCCACCAAACCTATCCACCTATCCACCAATTCACCCATTCAATCCAATCACATAGCCACACGTCAACGTTGCTGAAGCGCCACCTGGCGAATGTGTCACTCACCTGACGGCGAGATTGTCGAGTATGTCGGTGTGCGCCTGCAGGACATCGCGGAACTGGTCGAAGGAGATCTGCCCGTCGTCATCTTTGTCGGCGTCGTCGAACAGAGACAACGTGATCGTGTCGAGCACGTTGTCGGTCGGACCCAGCGCGCCGACGGAGCAACACGCCGCCAGCATGGCCCGCATCTCAGCCGCGTCGATGCTACCTGACTCTACACGAGGCGACAGACAAGTCATGTTAACTGTATCCCTATGGATATATATATATATATATATATATATATATATATATATATATATATATATACTGTATATATATATATATATATATATATATATATATATATATATATACTGTATATATATATATATATATATATATATATATATATATATATATATATATATATATATATATACTGTATATATATATATATATATATATATATACTGTATATATATATATATATATATATATATATATATACATATATATATATATATATATATATATATATATATATATCTATATATATATATATATATATATATATATATATATATATATATAGATATATATATATATATATATATATATATATACATATATATATATATATATATATATATATATATATATATATATATATATATCTATATATATATATATATATATA
This sequence comes from Lamellibrachia columna, assembly GCA_963662155.1. Lineage (NCBI taxonomy): Eukaryota > Metazoa > Annelida > Polychaeta > Sabellida > Siboglinidae > Lamellibrachia > Lamellibrachia columna. The sequence goes on from OY759265.1 coordinate 13,820,014, forward strand.
TATATATATATATATATATATATATATATATTCATACGAAAGATATGTATACGAAAGAAGCTTATTGATTCATCAAACACAAACCCGATAGAATGGTGACACAAGATACTAGACAATGTGTCATTTATTCACTTTGTTGGTCAACTTCCTGGGAACAGTCAGAGGCATGTGTTTTACGCATCAGGAAGTAAGACTGTTTTGTTTGATGTTCAAACACCAAGGAAATCGCGTGAATGATACGGTATATGCAATACTAAAGAATGTAACTCCGTCGAGCATTTAGCGACCGCTATCTCGATACACGTCACCGGCAAGTCGGGGTTGTGATGCCCATGCCCCTGTGGTGGTTATTTTTAATGAATTTTAAGCGACAATATTTTTGAAATCTAAAGTCGCACCCACTTGTCTTGCTGTTGTTGAGCTTGTTATGAAAATATTTCAGCAACGTTTTTACCACGTTACAGTAATAACGTATTCCAGTCGTGAAGCAAGCGTGCTACGCCGACAGAAAACAGCAAAGAACTCAACATGATTCGCCTGCTTGTCAAACAGCATCGGGTTCCCACATTCCCAACTGTTGGCGCTACGCCTGTGTCTCTGTCTCTTGGTGTAACTGCAGTGGAGAGCGCACATTTTTCTTCTATAATGAAACAGATACAAATCACTTGCGCTCGACAATGAGGCAGAAGAGGATGAACTTCCTTGTGCTCGTGTCAATAGCGTGCAGTGAATAGTATTTCACAAAGGGAGGCCGGGGGCAGCTTAGTCACCCATTAGCTTACTCCGCTACCATGTAGCGATTCAACGGACAAATACGGGAAAACTGTAAACACATAAGTTAAAGTGATCATGGGCTATTGCCCCCCCCCCCACTAAATACGCCATTGACAGAGCGCGACATTCTTCGGAAACTTGACCTTACGTCCGTTATTGACGATTTGTCGGTAGGAAAATCCTAATAGGTTGTATTTTGAATGCTGACTAGCTACGGCCTGCTAGGCCTATATCTGTTGAATTTAAGAATTTTTTTTATCAATTTAACTCGAGTTTTCGTTGCATTTCCTGTCTACTTGAGTGAGGCCCCCGGGAACTCGGGGCCCTGGGAATATATAATTACCCCCATAGTAACCCGTCACTGCCTGCACGTGTGTGGTTGTGCGTGCGGTTGTAGGCGTGCGTTCGTGCCCGGTGGTAAACACAGCATGTGCAGCGGTTCCTGCCCACGCATCAAACTGTGGGATATTACCTGGAAATCGGGTCCTCCACAACAATCACCCCCTACTACGACTGTATTATATATATACACCGTTTAAGTGAATCAGCCGCTTAATAGAATCAAACCCCACCCGGCCCTAAGTGATTCTGTGGAGCGGAATCCACTCCCTTAGCCGAAACATAATATTATATTGGATTCTATAAAAATTATAAAAATTATGAAAATTCTATAAAAATCGGTAGAATTCGGCAGAAATCTGTCTAATTCTACACAGTATATCAGAATTGCGTATAAAACTATAGAATACTACTAATTATATAGAATTAGGTGACGTCTAGTTTAATTTTCCATAGATTTGTATAGAATGTCATAGAATTCTACAGAGCATAGTAGAATATTGGAAATAATTATATAGAAAACGAAAGACTGTTTTCTTAATTCTATAGAAATGTCTTCGCAAAAACCCTACAGACTATATTAAACAAAATATGTAGATTTTTTAACGGACAGTACTTATGTTTCAGGGGCGTTAACCAGTTCCGGAGCAAAGAGTTATTTTACCGTTTTCGTCATAGACGTCGAAGAGCGTGCGTAGTCGCGTCTCGACGGGGCTGTATGCGACGTCTGTGAGTTCCCGAACCAGGCGGTCGACCGCCACCCGCTCACCGCCGTGGCGGGCCGACACGAGCCCGAACAACCGGGTCGCGAAGTACTCCTGCCGCAATACAAACACCAGTGGGAATCACGTAGAAACATGTCTACGTTACAGCCTATCCAGCGGGTACCCTGCAGGGTAATTATAGTTAGCCCTGGTCACAGGGTGGTTACCCCAGTAATCCAAATATCATCTTCTGATTATGTGAAAGTAATATCGATGGTTAAGCATACGACAGTATAATGTCTAATAATAACTTAATAAAACAATTAACGAATAGCTCTAGTGCACCATGAATTTCTACACTGGTCTGACAACAGACGTCAGAAGTTTCAACGCGGAAGTGAAGTTACTTTGATTGAAAACAGTAAACTTGTATGTATAGATTTAAATTAATAATTAAAGTCGACCTTGATTCCCTTTTAATTGCCAAAACAGGATAGTGCGCACGATTTGCAAAAATTGCACTGCAAAAAAGTAAATATTTAGAACAACAAGAAACCGATTATGGCTACACTGAGGACACGCACACCCGCTCGCCCATGGTCAAGAGAAATGCCTGCGGTACCTTAGCAATATAGTGGACCCCTCGAATGAGCTATAAATGTCGGAAACCCTTAAGTGCCACATGCTGTGCAGAGGCGTGATAATTAAAATGACTTAGCATTCACCCAAGTTTTAATTTAATTTAATTAACTTTAGTTCACTTACATCGGCCGGTTTCAGTGCTGCTTTGAAGCCGTCTTCGTCGATGAGGCCAGACTCCGCTGTAGCCGCTTGCTCGAGCTGTGTCTTTGCCTTGGTCAACCATTCCGTCGTCTCGTCCATCGTAAGGCGTGTGTCACTCCCCACCTAAGCACGGCAACTCCACCACGGGAAAGGTTAATGTGTCGAAAGATATTTGTACAAGTTTGTACACTGACGATTATGCAGCAATAGAACAAATGTGTATTTCGCTTCCCGCTTGTCTTGTGCGTTCTGATATTATCGGTAGACGATCTCAGACTGTCTGCTTGACAGTTTGTCGCTGCGTCATAGACTGTGCAATTGCGTCAGATGGTTGAGCAGGAAATTCCGCTATATTCTCGTGCGTTCTGTCACGCACTGCTCTGAATGCAGCACGTACACGACTGCACGTACACTGCTGCACGTACTCCGCTGTGGACGAGTGAGTACGCGGGATGAAAGCGTCAACACGTCAACCGCGCATTAGAACCGAACATTGCACGGTTCGCTGGAGTTGAAGACAATGCTTTCGAATGTCCGTTGCTGGTCGCCGCGGCTGACCGACGCTGCTGTAGACCAAGAAGACGGCCTGTCGGAAACATCTCAACATCGTCACAAGTCGGCTACATACGTCGTTAGGGAGGTTGAAGTTGTATATTACACCGTCAATCACCGAAACGTCCGGGATTTTCCCCGTGAATTCCCGTGTCGTTTAAAAAGCGTAGTGCGCATGGATTGAAAAAGACATAACTCAAACTATAGTTGTAGCGTCAGATGTATAACTCAACATTTCTAGCGTCATTGCGAGATATTTGAAGGAGTTAAACGAGTAGGTAATGTCTAAAATAAAATGTCAAACTAATCGACGCAAATGTTTCGCTGCCGAGACCTCGCGATATTTTAGAAGGGAATCATTAATGACATATGATGATCAGAATGCGGAAGCACAACGAATAACTGATTTAACAAGGCGTCAAGCTCCAGACGCAAGTTAACAAGGAAGCCATTGGCTTTATGAGAGTTTGTCATCTTTAAAAAGTCCGCCCTTGCGAGATATCGGCCAATTTTGATTTTAATCATATCGACAAAGTTGACATTTACACAATCAGTTGATGGATTATATAAATGTGAACAGCGACCATTCTGTGTGGTCTGTGTACGTGTACGTGTACGTGTACGTGTACTGTGTACGTGTCTGGTATACCGAGGGTTGCAAATGCACCTTGTTGCACACAGACCGATGAAGTCATTGGCCAAATTACCCTTGCAATATGTTTGATTTATCATACTTGAAACATCGTGCCATTACGTGCCGGGCAGTTTGTCGGTAATCATGTGAATGATTTCTCGGCTGTAGCCGTCATAGCTCACAGTGGCACACAAGGGGCAGCGCTGTACCACTGCAGTAATAATACATCTCGACATTAGGTCAACATTAGAAGGGGTTAGATGAGTGTTTAATGTCTAAAATAAAATGTCAAACTAGAAGAACGCAAATGTTTCGGTGTCGAGACCTCGCGATGTTTTAGAATATCTATATATCTATACATTGCCCGCCCTTGTGAGATATCGGCTAATTTAGTGTTGAACCATTTCGATAAAGCTGGCACTAGCACTATCAGTTGTTGATTGTTCAATTCATTCATTATCCTCTGTCAGAAAGAATATGTTCTAATATCCAATCTACATTGTTCTTTTACTATCACTACTTTGTGCACTCTTGTTCTTCTACTTTAAATACTGTGAAGAAAATATTCTATAAATATGAACAGCGACCATCCTGTGTGGTTCATGTAAGTGTCTGGTATACTGAGGCGTGCAAATGCATCTTGTGGCACAAAGACCGATGAAGTCAATGCCAAAATTAGCCTTACTCGTGGTTGCAACATGTTTGATTTATCATACTTCTAACGTCGTGCCATCACGTGCTGGGCAGACTGTCGGTATTCCGTGAATGATTGCTCGGTCGTAGCCGTTATAGCGCACAATGGTATGCAAAGGGCAAATGCATCCCACTAAAATAACAACATCATAACATTAGATGACTCATAACTTATGATAATTTGCATCGTTGTTGTGTGGTTACTTACTTCGACGAATGAATCGCGCGCGGTCTAAAGTCCACAAAGTTGGGATTTTAGGTGCGAGTTTTCGAGTCTACTGGCGTAGTGTTTCAAACAAAGCAATGCGTTTGCCCGTCCAACAATCCTTGCCCAGAGCGCATTACCCTTTGCCCCGGCAGACGTGTTCACGCAAGCAACATTTCAACTTGTCGTGGAAGTATCCAGCCACGATACAATTGCTGCGCGAAAGATGTCCGTTCTTATAATTTTATCACTAGAATTCCGCCACTGCCTACAACTCATTTTGTACAGCTGAGTGAACTGACGCATTCGGTACTGAACGAAATTGCACACGCTTTGAATGGCAGTAACAAAAGTTGATTGGAACCCCGATCCCCTCAGTCGAGAGTCTAACGTTCTATATTCCAATATCTTACTACTTAAATTAAAACCCATGGTATCGTGGATGGCTTAATTGACTGGATAGAACAATGACTGACTGACAGAAGACAGTGTGTTGTAGTAAATGGAGACGTTTCAAACTGGAAATCAGTTTTGAGTGGGGTACCACAAGGATCAGTATTAGGACCTTTATTATTCTTAATAAAATTATATTAATGACTTAGATGACAATATAACAAGTAACGTACTCAAATTTGTAGATGACACAAAAGCGATTAGAAAGGTTAACACTGATGGTGACAAACAACATTCACAAAACGATCTAGACAGATTAGTGAAATGGTCTGAGAAATGGCAGATATTGTTCAATTTCGGGAAATGTAAATGCCTACATACAGGACATGGGAACTTGGATGTAAACTATAAAATGGGAGATACTGTTCTGGGTACTACTGTAAAAGAAGGTTACAAAAAGTGTTGATATGAAAGTTCCAGAGAGGTGTGGTATTGCAGCTTCAAAGGATAATCAAATTCTTGGGTTGATTAGGAGAAACATAACTTACAATGATAAAAGGCTAATTATACCTCTGAATAAAGCAATAGTTAGACCTAATTTAGAATAATGTATACAAGCGTGGATACCATATCGTAAGAAGGATATAGATACACTTGAACGCATACAGAGGAGAGCAACTAAAATTATTCCAGAACTGAGAGACCTTAGTTATGAAGATCGCCTGACAGAATGTGGTTTAACAACTTTAGAGATAAGGAGGTTAAGAGGAGATCAGATTGAAGTTTTTAAGATATTGAATGCATATGAAAATATTGATAGAAATATGTTTTTCTCTCTCAAAAGAGATAGCAGAACTAGAGGACACGAGGTAAAATTAGTAAAGGATCAGTGTAAATTGGATATCAGGAAGTACTCATTCTCACAGAGGATAGTAAATGAATGGAACAAATTATCTACAGATTGTATAACCGCTAGCAGCGTGAATATGTTTAAAAAGAAGTTGGACACATATCTCAGGAGGGCGGGTTACACGTAGACGAACACTGATGGACTCTCGATAAGCCAACGGCTTCCTTGTCCAGTTGCCATCTGGGCCTTTGGCTTGGATGGCAAATCTTATTAAATCTTGTTAAATCTTGCTAAACCTGTTCTTTCCAATGCCAACTCGATTTATCTGGGAAGCATTCAGCCACGCTGCAATTACCGCTCGATGACCTATCCATTCACACATTCACCACTATTTATAGCCAGGGAATCATTTACAGCTAAATGAACTGGAGCAACGTGGAGTGAACAATATCGCCCACGCAAGACTTGAAACAGCAGCCAAAGGTTTTGAACCCGGGTTCTCTCGACCGAGAGGCCAATGTTCTAACCAGATTTGTCTCGAGTCGTAGGTGCTGACTGGAGTCATAGGTGCTGACTGGAGACGGACTCGATTTATATTAGGAGAAATGTAACATACAAGGAAAACAAATTAATTATGTAACTACAAGCTTGGAGACCATATCGTAAGAAGGATAATATATTCGCTTGAAAGAGTACAGAGGAGAGCAACAACTAAAATTATTCCTGAAATGAGAAATCTTAGTTATGAAGAACGACCGAAAGTATATGGTTTAACAACCCTAGAGACATGTCAGCTAAGAGGAGATCAAATTGAATTATTTTAAGATATTGAATGGGTATGAAAGTATTGATAGAAATATTTATTTTTCACTCAAGAAAGATAATAGGACTAGATGACATGAGGTAAAATTAATAAATGATCAGTGTAGATTGGATATCAGGAAGTATGCGTTCTCATAGAGGACAATCAATGAGTGAAACAAATTATCTACATATTGTGCAACTGATAGCAGCGTGAATATATTTAAAACAAGGTTGACACATACCTCATATGAATCACATTTATCCGCAATTTTTACGCTTCACGACAGATTCCACCAAACTAAGAGTTGGGCGTAGTTACGCTGCGCAGCAAGGGACGTTTACTACTCGTAATTTGTACGCGAATAGTTATTGATTGCAACAGTCAAACTACGGGGCGGATGTCGCAACGTACGTTTCTAGACCGTTCTCAAAAACTAGTGTAAAGTTGTACGAAGTCGTATGTAAACTATATGGGCAAGCCATAAGCGGATATCAAAAATATCAGTGCCCCTCGGAGTATACTTTAGAATTGCATTCTGAACGCATTTCTGGGCTCTAAGTTATTTATTTCTGGGATAGACGTCCATGCCCCCCAACAGGAGGATGATACTCCCGCCTACCTGGGTGGCTCGGTTAAACTCTTTCTCTCTTCCCCCTCTCTCTCGCGCTCTTCCTCACACACACACACACACACACACACACACACACACACACACACACACACACACACACACACACACACACACACACACACACACACACACACACACACACACACACACACACACACACACACACACACTCTCTCTCTCTCTCTCTCTCTCTCTCGCTCTCTCCCTCTCTCTCTCTCTCTCATTCTCTCTCTCTCTCTCTCTCTCTCTCTCTCTTCCTCTCTCTATCTCACTCTCACTCCTTCTTTCTCTACCCTCTATCTTCCGTCCACCCACCCACCCACCCACCCACCCACCCACCCACCCACCCACCCACCCACCCATCCATCTATCCTTTCAGCCTTAACTGCTTATGTCACTGGATTCCCATTGCAATAGAAAAACATCATGGTGAGTGAAAGCAGTTTCAACAAATGGCTCTTTAATCGTGATTTCTTTCAATGTCAGTACAAAAATTAGGTGAATAACATTCTTGTAATCGTTGCATGTAGCTTAATATTGTTTCTGTCCACGAATAGCATTGCACATTTACTACTTTTACTACTGTCATTCTAAATATTACAAATGCAATTGTTGTGTAACTTGAAAATAAAACATTCATGTAAATAAATGTTTGTCACCGACATAATTGCCCAATCCAACCTTATAATTTATTTTGACTTTACTTAAGCCTGTTCACTCCCTGACGGAGCATAGGTCAATAACAACTCCTTTCCACCCGACACGGTTGTGGTTTTGCGTTTCCATTTTTTTCCATCTACATCCTGCTTTTGTCATATCTGCTTTCACTTCTCTGCGCCAGGTGTTTCTCGCCTCCCCTTTCGTTTTGCCCTGTGGGTTCCACGTGAGCGCCTGTCTCGTGATGTGTTGTGCTGGCTTCCTGAGAACATTGCCTATTCAGCTCAACGTTTTCATAATCACTGATGACTAAACAAATATTCGCTAAGTCGACGATCATTAGGTGAACTAGTTAACCCCTGGTGTCGTTCTCTCCCCATAATGTCGTTCTCTCCCCATAGTGCTCTACGGCTGGGCAAGGGACCCGTTTTGTTTTCCAGTCGCCAGTGAGCGACGGGACAGCAGGAACCCATACTAGTATTATCCTTGTTTAAAACTACATCCTCAACTGATTTACCCTATCGCGAATCCGGTTCGTTGATGTCCTGATATGTAGTGTGTAAATAGTTTAAATACTATCCGCTGTCGGTTTAATAAAAAATGCTCAATATTAACCTTATTCCTCCGAACAGAAAGGGACACTTTGCTGAAAATTTTTCAGGATATATTAATTTTATTACACCTCAAAAGAGCCATCTAATTTCCACCAAAAATCTGTACACTTACCAAAATGTCCGCTTTGTATGAGCAGTACTGATATAATTATACATAACTATTTAACAAATATACTATATGATGCATTTAACACAACTAGTAAACAATCTACTCCCAGTAAAATTTACAAACATTCAGATCCGGAGGGGGGCAAGTGTCAACCGAGCGCCCATGAAAAGGGCACTGTTTCCGCACTCACAAATAAAACTGAGCCTTTATTTAAAACTATCTCCCTTTGATCAGAACGGGGGTGTTGTTTACTAACAGATAAGATGACATAGTAATCACCGTCATTTGACGAGGAAGTGATACCGATACTGGTGGTTAAGTCAGCCAGTCCAAATGAAAGGTTGGTCTCGACACAAGGACTTCTCAAGGGTATTGCTCACCGATTAAAACGATATTCTCGAGACAGACGTCGTCACACGACCAAAGTAGACCTGACAAATGACAGCCGAATCAGAACCACACGACTCCGTAATAACATGCAATTAGTCACCGTAGCAACATTCAGGTCACGTTGATCTACGGTTGAGCGTCTTAGGGAAGACATGTAACAATTGCTAATCATTATGGCCCTTCAATTAAATCCCTCTTTTCCTACTTTCCACTGCCCTCTAATGTCCCTCCGCTGATTTCCCTGCTTCTGTCCTTTCCTCCTTCCCCAATCTCTCCTCGCCTTCCCCCTCCACTGCATTCCTTCTCCTCTTCCAATCATTCACTTCCTTCCCATCTTTCCCTCATCGCCTCCTCCCCTTTCCTCCTCCGCATCGCCTCCTCCCCTTCCCTACTCTCCCTATACCTTCTTCCCCTCCTTTCCCTCTATCCACCTTCCTTGCCTTCCCCTCTTCCCCTCTATCCCTTCTTCCCATCCTTCCCCTCCTTCCCACCTTTCCCTCATTCCGTTCTTCTCCTCCTACCCCTCATTCCATTCTTTCCCCTTTCCCTCCTTCCCTTTCCGTTTAACTCCTCCCCTTCTCCCCCTACTTCCCCTTCCCCTCCTTTCCATCCATCCTCTCCTTCCCCTCCTTCCCTTCCTTCCCTTCTTCCCTTACTTCCCCCTTCCCTTCCCCTCCTTCCCATCCTTCCTCTGTTTCCTTTTCATCCGTCCTTCCCCTCCTTCCCCTCCTTCCCCTCCTTCCCCTATTTCCGTTCTTCCCCGCCTTCCGTTCTCCCCTTCCCTTCTCCCCTTCTCCTCGTTCTTTCCCCTCCTTCCACTAATTCCCCTCCTTCCACCATTCTCCCATTCTTACCCCTTCCCCGCCTTCTCTTCTTCCCTACTCCCCTTCCCTTCTTCCCCTCCTTCCCCTCGTTCTCCCCTTCCTACCCCTTACCAGCCTTCTCTACTTTCCCTACTCTTCCCTTCTTCCACTCCCTCCGCTTCCCCTTCCCCTCCTTCTAGCCTATCCTATTTTTCTCTCCACGGATATCCAACAAGGCTCAATCACTTGGCTGTGACGTGGCTACAATGGCAGCCCATATTCTGTGCAGTGATGCGACGCAGTTATACTATTCTATGTAGAAAAGAATTTTAACAAATTTCGAATTACCATTTCATTAGAGTGGGAGTATTTTTGGTACATATGCTTCAATACAAAAGTCCATTTACATCCAAATAGCACAAGATTGGTATTTAATGAAAGGCTTTGATCTCCTGCTATATCTGTAATTGATCAGTGCTACACAACTCTACTCATCATCGTCACTTTCAGAATCAAGGACACGAGCACTTTGTTTGGTTTAGTTGAACACATGCAGGCAACCACACAGTTCACGCCAGCAGCAACACATGAGCATCTCTTTGTGCATTTGCTCTTGTCACATATACAGTATTGCTCCCCGGTCGCCGCTGGAGGTCTGAATGGCTTGTCCATCATGATTGGAACCAGTTTTTTCACCACAACTCTCTATCCCAAATGATGCAGGGGCGGGTATGTTGGGGTGATTCTACTGCCCAGCTTTGCAAATGAGAATTTAAAAGAATTTAGAAGAGTGCACGCAGAAGAGTGCAAAGTTGCTGTAGAGCTTCAGCTTTGATTTGTTTACTTCATCAGACAAGGACACACCAGTGTCTCCATACGTGGTCAATGCAGTTATACCTTGTGTTGCAGACATAACTACCTTATACGCCTTTTTGTTTCCGCGTCGGAAGGGGCAACTCACTGTGTCACACCAACTCGTGACGTGACCACACCGAAGAGCTGATGTAGCTGAAGACACCGACAGATGATTCATTTCAGACAATATTCTCGCAATCCTGTTAAAAGGTATGTATGTCGCCCCTTTCTGCACCCACAGTTCTTCCAGACCAGGAATACGCGCACACTGTGGTAGATGGCCATCACCAGAATGTCAGTGTCCGTGGCTTGTATCACAGCATTTGAGTAGCTCTAGTGTTGCACACAGTGTGCTAGATACGTGTATCTGCTTCCTCGTGAGATTCACACGACACATATGGTAGTGCTTCTGATCCATTTCCTTGAATGATGACATATTCACTGGAGAGGCCTCCAAGGATAAGCTGCACATCTCTAGGACCATTTCAGGATGTTTGCACCACGTTTCGGCTCGGTACCCTTGCAACACTGCTTTGTTCTTAGTGTTAGCGGTGAAAGACTTCCATGTTGGTATGGAAAGGTTATCCTCAATCTCGCATGTACGACTTTCATCTTGTGTCTTCTGTCGTCTGGCCCTTTCTGGTTCCTTTAGGCTAAATTGTACACCATACCAATCACCAACCAAGTTGACCATGCTGCACTAAGGTGGACGGGTCATCATGCAGATAACGAGTTGCCATATTGAGGAACTTCTTACACCCGGTGACCTGCTGCCGATGAATAAATGCCATGGCATCAACCAGCAGCATATTACCATCAGGTGGTAAGTAGTCTTCTTCGACCCATGCGTCTCCAAATTGACTCTTCATAGCTACAACATAATCTGCCTTATTACCCTTCCTCATGACGTAACCTTGATCATCTGGCTCAAAGGGAGAAGCGGGGTATTTAGTCCACTCATGGCTGAATGATTCACCCTCAAAATATCTTTGCTTACAGTGATTTGACTGGTTCTGTCGCTTCTCGGCTGAGTGCTTCCTGTCCCTTCTCTCTTGCTTCTGAAACATCTAGTGAGGCTCACTTCTCACCAGGGGCAATATTCGAGAGATCAGAAGAGGATGAAGTAAATGGATTGATCAGGCCACCAACAAGCAACGTATTTATGTTGTTGAGTGCGTCTCTGTCTTTCGACCCCTGTGTCTTCGTTGGTCGTCTAGGAGTACCGGTTCCCTCACTGACATGTACCATTGCCTTAGTCTACGCCGAGGCAGCTGTAAGAGCAGGCAGTGCCCTCAGGTACTTCTCTCTGGCAGCTTGTTGTTGTGTAATACCCCTGAAAAGCTGCGTCTTGGCCCCTTTGTTATACGTCTTCTCTCGCGCCATGTCCGTCCATATTCCATTGAATTTTCCACCCGTCGCATGGACTGTGAAATGATATTGGTTGAGGGTTATCACCACATCTGGTGGTAAATATCTCATAGCATGCAAGTAGTGTGGTATATATGCTACATAGTTTGTGTGCCCAACAGATACCATATATGGCAGCACGTTACCTACTTCGGTCACGTGTTGCTGCCACAAACCAGCTCTCTCCGCTTCGATGTACCTTTTCAAGATAAGCAGTATTTGGATATACATTGTTGGATTACTCTCGACGGTTGCACCAAATGTAGATCTGGTTGACATGTTTCCTTCGTCCAGTAGGTTTGCACATCACGTTCTTGGCGTCCGCCAGATCCTGGAATGAGCCCGAAATTGAAGCCATATCATCCAGATTTACATCAGGTTGCTCAAATGTCCAAGCTTTAAATGCGTCCCAGTAGAGCTCAATCATTGCAGACATCAGTAAAGTATGACACATGACTATGCCATAATAGTCCTTGCCAGACATTATCTTGTTAAAGTTCGTTTCTACATATAATATTATAACTATTATTAATAATTTAGTAAAAATAGGAATTTCTTTGTCGGCCATCTGGAAATTCAAAATGGCTGACTTAATTTGAGTTATCCATATTATGCTCTTCTGTACACAATAAAATAGGTTTTAAAATATAGAGCTGCTTATTTTGGGTTCAAAATGTAGGATGAAATTGTATTTTAGAGTGTTTTCATATGTCTGTTTAATCATGCAAATGACCAACCGTAGGTATTCGGCTGTTTCGGGTTGTCATGTTGCTAACACTATAACTACATTTGTACATAATATATGGACATAAATTTAGTATCAAACTGTAGCTAATAAACATCTGTTTAACATCAAAATATGTAGTAATTATAATACTGCCACCAAAATATTTGTTTGCAGTTTATATAAAACAAATTATGATTTGTGTGACTAATTTTTGGAGTCTTTGTATAACAAAAGGGTCATTGTCATTATGGAGCTCTTATTTCGCACGTATTCAAGATATAGTGACAAACCACATGTCAAAAGGGTTCGAGAAATAAGTCAGAGAATTACAGACCAGTGAGTTTAACGTCAGTGATTTGTAAATTATTAGAAAGGTTAATTAAAGACCATATGGTGGAATTCCTCGTTAAGCATAAATTATTAAATTCATCTCAACATGGATTCCTTAAAGCGAGGTCATGCTTAACAAATATGTTATGTTTTTTGGAAGAAATCACTAAGTGGATAGACGTGGGATCGCCAGTAGATATTATCTACTTAGATTTTCAGAAAGCTTTTGACAAAGTGCCACATCAAAGATTACTACTTAAATTAAAAGCCCATGGTATCGGGGACAGCATAACTGACTGGATAGAACAATGGCTGACTGACAGAAGACAACGAGTTGTAGTAGATGGAGAAGTTTCAAATTGGAAATCGGTTTTGAGTGGGGTACCTCAAGGATCAGTATTAGGACCTATATTATTCTTAATTTATATCAATGACTTGGACGACAGTATAACAAGTAACGTACTGAAATTTGCGGATGACACAAAACTGTTTAAAAAGGTTAATACTGATGGTGATAAACAACATTTACAAAACGATCTAGACAGATTAGTGAAATGGTCTGAGAAATGGCAGATGTTGTTCAATTTTGGGAAATGTAAATGCCTACATACAGGACATAGGAACTTGAATGTAAACTATAAAATGGGAGATACTGTTCTGGGTACTACTGTAAAAGAAAAGGACTTAGGAGTTACAATAAGCGCTGATATGAAAGTCTCAGAGCAGTGTGGTATTGCAGTTTCAAAGGGTAATCAAATTCTTGGATTGATTAGAAGAAACATAACATACAAGGGAAAAAAGTTAATTATACCTCTTTATAAAGCAATAGTTAGACCTCATTTAGAATACTGTATACAAGCATGGAGACCATATCGTAAGAAAGATATAGATACGCTTGAACGCATACAAAGGAGAGCAACTAAAATGATTCCAGAACTGAGAGACCTTAGTTATGAAGAACGCCTGAAAGAATGTGGTTTAACAACTCTAGAGACAAGGAGGTTAAGAGGAGATCAGATTGAAGTTTTAAAGATATTGAATGGGTATGAAAATATTGATAGAAATATGTTTTTCTCACTCAAGAAGGATAGCAGAACTAGAGGACATGAGGTAAAATTAGTAAAGGATCAATGTAGATTGGACATCAGGAAGCACTCGTTCTCACAGAGGACAATAAATGAATGGAACAAATTGTCTACAGATTGTGTAACTGCTAGCAGCGTGAATATGTTTAAAAACAAGGTTGACACATATCTCAGGAGGGCGGGTTATAAGTAGATGAACATTGTTGGACTCTCGATAAGCCAATGGCTTCCTTGTCCACTTGCCATCTGGGCCTTTGGCTTGGATGGCAAATCTTGTTAAATCTTGTTAAATCTTGTTAAAAGATGAAGTGGATGTGTAGCTTTCACGTTGTAGTAAATTTGTCTACATACATTATATGTAATGATATTTCCATGGTGTAATATGTGCAATAGTCAATACGTTCCCTGACGCAAGTCGCGGAAATTGTCAATTTAGGGTACCCTTCTTAAAATAAAATTTTCGGAGGTTTCGCAAGAGATGGCAGAGCAGTCCCCGTGATTATTAATGTAGATACACCAATCTAAAACAAAATGAGGTCCGCTTTCCACACTAAGCTATGTCCACTAGATGTCAACTAAATAGATGCCTTTTTGCAGTGTGGATCCCCGACTACTGTGTCTTTTGGAGGAGGCAAATGTGCATCCTGCTATAGGGGCCATCTCTCAACCACATGAGTCACGCCAGAAGCGCTCATGCCTGCGTAGATTATTGCCAAACATGGCACCTAACTGTTAGTACCAGGAAAACGAATGTTATTATTTTCTCACGTGGAAAGATCAGATCACATCCATACTTCTTGCTTGGGCAAAACAAACTAGAGATAACTGATAATTACATATATTTGGGAACCAATCTAAACTGTAATGGACTGTTTAACATACCCATAACGAAAACACGTTATCCAAGCTAGGCGTGCAATGTTCAACCTCACAAGGAAGCTAGATTTACCTACAGACATACAGTGTGAGCTGTTTGACCAACGTGTAATGCCAATTTTACTTATAGGGTAGTGAAATATGGGGTTCTCAAAATCTAGAGCAGATTGAGAGATTCCATAGAACATGGTTGAACAGTCTACAAAAATTTAATAGGAGCACAGCAAATTGCATGGTATATGGAGAAGTTGACAGACAAAGTATGACAGTAGTTATAGAAAAGAGAATGATAAACTGTTGGATACAGTTAAGTGAAGGCAAACAAAGCAAGCTATCTAATGTTATGTTTAGGCTTATGAAAAGTCTCCAAGACACAGGTGATTTTAAATCAAAATGGATTTTAAAAAGCTAAGAGTGTCATTAATGGATGTGGACTAACTAACACGTGGCATGATCATAGAAATGTAAATATAAAATGGTTGAAGCATAACTTAGAACTAAAGATGAAAGATATTAACATATAAACATGACACAGTGAAATTCATGCAAATATTTTATATTCAAATTACAGAATATTTAAAAATGAAGTTGGTTTCGAGAAGTATTTAGTATATTTGAGCCCAACTGGCAGAATCAATTTATGCAAATTTCGCTCTGGAAATAACAAATTACCTATCTCTGTTGGTCGTTATCTCCTTGGAAATACCAAGGCGATGAATATCATTATATACTTGTATGTCCATCTCTAATAGAAGAAAGATCGAAATACATTAAAAGATACTTTAGAATCAGACCTAATAGTCTGAAATTAACAAACTGTTTAATGTACACAATGTGAAAGAGCTGACAGATCTGTCTAGATTTAGTAAAATAATCATGACAAAGTTTGTCTAATTAACAAACCTCCTTATTAAAACAGTGAATTGCATAGAACTAAAAGTGTAGCTTATAGTTAATTTACTGTTCATATTATTACATATCTTAGTTAAAATTGTGCAATATATGCTGGTTTATTTTATTTTACATTATCTAATGTGCATCTACTAATTATATGGAAAATACTTTATCCAATAATGTCACTAGATGTGTTATGCATTGTGACTAGATGTTTTACATACTGTAAATATATGTTATAAAATATATGTCTTATATATTGTAACCAGATGTTCTACTAAAATGTACTAAAGAGAGACAATTCTCTCAAGGAGTCGTAGTAAAATAAAAATCATTGTCATCATTGTCAATCATTATCATCAGTGTCAATCATTGTCAGTGTCAGGCGGCGCAGTCAATTCTGCTAACTAACTACCTCGCACAAGGAAAATTAACTTAGTGGGTTCTCATAGAGAAAGTCTCGTTCAGCCGTTCGCCGAAAGCGTTCTGTCAAACGGGGTGGGGCTGTTTTGTGACCACGACAATATAACGTTACATATTGCCACATAAATTTACTTTCACACGAAAGTATTCTGTCGAGCGTGGTTTTTACAGTTTTTGTCAACAAGCTATAAAAACCGCGGTAAAAAAACCCGGTAAAAACCGTCCACGCAGAAATAAGTGTATGCCGCTCAATTGTCAGAAACCGGCAGAAAACTTAAAATCTATCTCAAAAAAGTTTTTAATGAAAACGGTTATGAATGTATATCTACTTTGCGGTGTTCTTTCCACCAGCCCAGGTGTAAATAAACGCGAAGAAGACATCAATGGACTTAGGTAGAGTTGAATATTTGCTGGACACACAACTGCTACTACATCCGTAGTCACATGTTCACTCCATCCGAGATCGTCAGCACCCAAAGTCATTATCAGGGACGGTCGGCCCAAGCTCGTCCACTTAACTCCAATGTGTATGACGGAAATGTGTTTCTGCCAGTTTTTGACGGTTTCTGCCTGCAAAAACTGACAGAAATATGTTTTACCGGGTTTCTGCCACTGTCCCGGGCAGAAATATGTTTTTGCCGACAATAACCCAATTCTGTGTGTAGACAATTGCCGAAAGCGTCCTGTCAAACGGGTCGGGGAGAACAGGACATGGAAATTGTGACACGAGCTTCAATATGGTAAAACGTTAGTTCTTACATGACTAAACTGGACAATTATATGGCAACACACAACTATGTATTGTACGTTGTTTTAACCTTTATTTGGTGATTGTTTCGGTGCCAGCCAAGTGATATCGGTGCTATAGGGGCCTAAGGGCCATAGGCGATGTGACGGTCTACAGTAGGCCTATGCGAAAAATCAGTCTGATGTCCAGCACTGGTGTTATTTACTGTTGACACGCACGTGTGACCCATGCATCAAGCAGAGGCAGACAGTGACCGTTGGCCGAGTACAACAACATTTCAAAATCAGTCGTTTGAAAAAGAAGAACCATGGAGGAAGTAGGGGCATAACGAGGTAGTTTAATTGGGATAGTAGGACAGTTGAATACTATATGAATATGAACCATTGTAAAAAGGTCGTGCCAAACAGTGGACATCACACTGGAAATTTCAAAAAACAAAATGTTGGTAGGTTCTCTAGTATGAAGTCTTGTCTTTCATAAGGACTGCGTGGGGACATAACTGAATGGGGATTTATGTTAATTACAGTCCAAATATAACGTCTACCAGTAAATGCCGTGCGTGACGGTGGATGTACAACTGCTCAAATATCACAGAGGCCATACAACCAACCAACTTCAACTACTCTAGGAATATACGTGGTGGTGTCATGTATAGATATATGTAGCAATATCATTTCAACTGTGTTAATTAAATTTGCTTTAATGTGTTGTTCCACTTCCTACGTCACAAACGAATAAAACAGGTTGTTATCAATTATCTCAAATCAAATTCATCAACCCAGCATACTATGATTCAGCATTGTTATTTTACAACAAAATAACGTTGTTTCAAGGGTAAACGCATGTTTTTTTGATGCATTTGCTTGAGTTTTCTCCCATGCACGTTTGGACAAATGCAGCACAGTTAAAAATTAGATATATAAGGTCCCTGTGGGTTAGACAAAAAAAAAAGACAGCAACATCCACTACTCTGGGAAGAAGTGGTGGCATACACACAGTTTCACAGCAACACAATTAATGCATCTACTACGTTAAAAAGGAAGCATGGATATTGTTTCAATCGATTACTATTGAGAAAGCGTCACACTGGACATATATTTTGATGTGTTTGATCATCAGTACGAAAAAGGTTGTTGTACCACTTGATATTTCAAATAAAGGGGTATTAAATACGCAAAAAAATCAACAGGAATGAAGTTTTTCAGTCGAGTGTGGTAAAAGACATGGACTTGCCTTGCATGACGTGAGTCGTGTGTTGGTTTGGATATGTGTTTTGGACATGTTTGTTTTCATTCGTGCGTGATGTCATACGACTCAAGGACATTTGTCGGCGTGACTACGTAAGACAGGGCGCAAAAGAGGAAGAGCAAAATTCCAATCGGAAGAAACATGATGAAGCCTTCCAAAAACTATCGATGTTCCTCGAGAATGAAGTCATCAAAAACAAAACTGCCATGGTGGCAACAGTAATGTTCAACTTGTACAAAGAAGAAGAGTTTCTTGCAGGATGACACGAATAAGTATTCTGTACAAAGTCTCATGTCGAAGGTGAATGAACGTTTTGAGGATATCTTCGCCGAAAAACTAACGAACAAATCCGGAACGTTAGTCTTCCACTCTTCAGTGACCGAAGCAGTTGCTATGCTCAATGATTCCACTGACAAGGCTGAAGAAATCAGATGTGCCGCCATGGCGTTGCGCACAGAAATTCTCGCAATGCCTCCATCAAAGACCCCGTCACCCACTTCAATTCACACCCTGAAATATATTGCTCCCAACATTCCTCGCCTGGTCCTATTGTTCTTCCGGATCCCCATCAGTCCCCATCAGTGGGTTGCAAGTAGAACCAGATTTGCGTAACTCCAGGGATGCGATCGAGAGAAAACACTGGGCAGTGCATCATATGCTGTGTTCAATTGTTCCAGAGGCGCAATTCATCATTGGAAGCATCAAGCACTTGGTCTAGCACTGGGAACCCTGACAGGGTCGAAATCATTGCTGAGCATTCAGAACCGCTTTGGCCATTGCATCAGCTACGATGAAGTAAAGCGGCTTGATACTGAAATCGCCTACAGATGCTCTCATGGAGAGCGGGAAACACCTGCCGGCCTTAATATGTGCAATAGATTAGGAATAGCGTCTGGGACAACTATGATGTTAACACTGAGACACCCGACGGCAAAAACACACGGAATTCCACGGTGGGAATATGTTACCAGAAAAAAACTTGCACATCTCTGAAACGGGCTCAATTCAAGTTGACACCGTGCATTGAGACTATGGAAATGGAAAGACTGCGGCAAAAGGGCATCGACTTCATATGGCTCCTTCAATCCACCTAGAACGAGGTATTTAAGGAAGCGTTTGCCCGTTTCTTCATGGGTGGAAGAAGCCGCACTACTGGTCAAAAACGAGGGTGATCTGATGGACACAGAAGAACCCAGCCACTTCCAAGATCGAGACGAGCAGGTCGACGCTCTGATTTCATTCCATGCAAGTTGCGTTTCCTCGGGAAACATTCTGGTGAGGTCCACCGACACGGATGTCCTCGTCATTCTGGTGAGGTCCACCGACACGGACGTCCTCGTCATTCTGGTGAGGTCCACCGACACGGACGTCCTCGTCATTCTGGTGGGGTCCACCGACACGGACGTCCTCGTCATTCTGGTGAGGTCCACCGACACGGACGTCCTCGTCATTCTGGTGAGGTCCACCGACACGGACGTCCTCGTCATTCTGATGAGGTCCACCGACACGGACGTCCTCGTCATTCTGGTGAGGTCCACCGACACGGACATCCTCGTCATTCTGGTGAGGTCCACCGACACGGACGTCCTCGTCATTCTGGTGAGGTCCACCGACACGGACGTCCTCGTCATTCTGGTGAGGTCCACCGACACGGACGTCCTCGTCATTCTGGTGAGGTCCACCGACACGGACGTCCTCGTCATTCTCCTTGGGCTTGCCGGAAGATCCGAAAGGATAACCATAATCCTAGACTACGTGTCTGGCAACCACCGAAGGTACAGTGACGAGAAATCTAAAACTGTTTGAACTTACAAACGTATACGTCACTTCCGCTTCTGGCGCTACTAAACATACAGTAAGATTAAAATCCAATATAAAATTCCTCAAAGCATGTGCATGAGGTGTTCTAGCCAAGTTAGTGTTCGTGGCACCCCCGTATATAACATGTGCGGGATTATAACTATGACTGCTGTATTTCACCTAAAACATTGATATGTTCAGTAAATTATCATCTTCGGACTTGCCATCACAGGGCATGTAGACATTGAGACACATGATTTCACAGTTATTACTAATTTGAATCATAATGCCACACAACCTTACATGATTGCACTTAAGCTCCCTGGCTGCAGTCTGAAGTGATAATTTAAGTGTTAATAGTTTCATCATGTTGTGTTTGAATGAATTTTCAATTACAAGTTCCTTTAGGTGTGACACAGTCATCGTTGGCTTACTTAACTCTGGAACTTCTCTAAATAAAATTCCTGTGCAATAATTTTTTTATCCTGAATTTTGAAGTTATGATACTCTAAATGGAATAATTGTCGACACAGTTTAGTACACTACCCCAAAGATATTGCACACAAATATTTGCTTACGTAATTACGTGGAGAATAAGCAGGTCAACACAACAATCAAAAGCAGCTCGCCATATCATTTGTACTTCCGGAATGTTGTATTTTCCCGTTGTCCAAATGTCATTTCTTGTAAATGGCCATCAAAGATTGAATAACGGCATTGATTACAAGGTAGATGCATGGTAGCATTGTGGTGATTCAGAGATGTAGTGGCGCCACCTTGTGGGTTGTGTTATAACAAACGTAGTGTTGGCTGGGAGAACTAGGCGGGAGGTAGCGGAGAACATGTCATGCAATGTCGATTATACAGAGACACTCGAATAAATATGATATGCAAGACGTGTCTACTGTTTATAACAATACTACAAGTATGTCGTCGCTTTTCGCTTGAGAATTGGACTCGCCATTGCATATAGGCCTATTAATAACTTGCATATATTACATATATAGTGGACCCGGCGCTTAACATGATCACTTAGGGCCAGCGCATGGTGATTCTATTAAACGGCTCATTCACGTAACAGCCGTATTATAATACAGTAGGAATAGGGAATGATTCCGTCCCAGGGAATATATTTGATTCTACTAAATGGCTGATTCTGTTATGCACAATTCTTTTAAGCAGTGTCTAAAAGTTGCACAAATGAGCTAGCATGTTGCAGTGGATATTGGTTTGATTTTTGCAGATTTAATTTGACATGAGATTAGCAGAAAAATCAAATCGAGCAAGGACCTTTCAGTACAAACAAATTTGTTTTTGAGTTTACGACAAAAAAAGACCTTTCGCGAATAGACGATCGAGATATGTCATTAGAAAAGGTTTCTTTTGGCGGGCTTTGCGACCACCTCCACAACTGAATGACAGATTTTTTTCAAAATAAAATGTTGCCCGCACTCATGCTAGCCTTTCACTAGAGGCATTTCTCATAAAATTGTCACATCACCTCGGGCATAATGTCTGATTTAATTACTTGTATAACTGATTGTATTGTGACAGCCATATAAAAGACACTAGTGGAAAGGATGTAGATGGTTACCCCAATTGAATAATTGTAACTTGTGTTTAGCGACACCGCTTTAGCCGACTGCGAGGTGCTTCCCCCAGCGGACTTGGCGCTATCTGTAACTTTAGCTATGATATGGCCCGCAAAAGTTAGTCAAGCCCAGCCCGTTACACCGGCCCAAACTAGAATTTAGGCCCAGGCCCGAATCAGACCGTTAATGTTTGGTCCAGCCCCAGACCAGGCCCGGCCCGCACGTTTCAGTCCCAGGCCCTGCCCATACCCGCGGGCCAAAGACGAGTAAGCCCGCGGCCCGCAAACCCGCTAAATTTTTAAATGATAAACCTATTATCTTATAATAAAAACGAAACACAAATAAACTGTTATACATACATATTGTTTTATTAAATAACATAAAAAATATATATGAACATTGTATAATGTCTACTAATCTGCTGTCTACTGTCCATAGTGTGCTGGAAGAGTTCTAGAATTCCAGCACTACCACCTGCTTGAAACGAATCCAGGACAAAACCCCACTCGGACATAACCCCACTGGACATAACCCTACTGGACGAAACCCCACTCGGACATAACCCCACTCAGACAAAACCCCACTAAGACAAAACCCCACTTTAATTTTTTTAGAAGTAATGAAAATTAAAAAAATTAGGTAAAAATAAATAATATTTTGAAATGAAGTAACTATATTTCTGCTTGCACTTCAAAAGGAATTGTTTTCAAATGTAAATTTGGTCCTATTAGATGTTTAATATAGCCATAAATTAAGTGGATGTTTCTCTGTTGTACTTGGTGATGTACGTAATGGGATCATCCCTGACAGCAGTTAAGGGAAGTCAGTAGAATTGGCTTCTTCTAACTGCTACATCAGAGCTAAATGGTTCAAGGGGGATAATTTAGGACATCAATTTAAGGGAAGCCAGTAAAATTGGCTTTTCTTAGTTGCTAGTTACATTACAGTTGACCGGTATTAAAGGGTATAAAAGGACACCAGTAAACATGAACCTTCATTATTCTACAACATGGAGATTGTCATCAACAACAAAGGTGGTCTAAAGCTGATGCACGGAGGCTACATATACACCCGAAAATATATCAAAAAGACTGTCCGATGGGAGTGCTCCAACCGCACAGCGTTCAGTTGTAAGGGAGGTGTGACTACCAATGCTGAGGTAAATATCTTGTGTAAATTACCAGAGATGAGAAATTACAGATATATAGCTGATTTCAGATATTTTTGTTTAGAATGTCAAATTAAAAAAACACTGATACAAATTATAATGAAGGCCTGTTGCATGGTATTGTGTAAAAGTGTCCTTGGTTAGAAAATGTATTATAATTTTTGTATCATAGCAGTATAAAAAATATAACATTTGCCACCTGATGGACAATTATTTTATGATTGTGGTTGGATCGAATTACCGGTTGGATCAACTAACGGTGCACATAAGTACCATCAATTTAGATTAATATTGTTCTGCTTTGATGAATAATTTAAATTGTTTCATTATGAATGCACTTAAAATACGCTTTGATTGGAACAACCAGTTCTTAGTCACCTGGTTAATAGCTTGTGAATATGTGCCTGATAAAATGTAATAATTAACACATTTCATCCTATTTGCTTAGAACTATTTCATTACCTATATGTTACATGAATTACTGTTGCATTTTCAAGGTCAGTGTCGATAATAAAGTTTCAGAAAATGTTAATTTCTATGTATTCAAAATGACCTTCTCCAAGGACAGTACTGTCCATCATATGATTTTCAAAGAGCAGATTGTCAACAAAAACCATAATATTATATGATTAATTATACCACTATCACACTTTTGCCATATGAAGCTTCTTTGTTGTGGATAATTTTCCAGAGACCTTCATTTTTTGATCCAGTTGTCCAAAATTTTTATACAATACAATGCTACAAACATGAATGAAAATTTGAAAAATTATTACTACCTTTTCATATTACAACTAATATTATATTTTTCTTTGTACCTATGCAGATGACAACTGTCACCAGCATGACACCGCACAGCCATGATCCACAGGAACAGTCTGTAGCTGTTGCTAAGTTGCGTGCCTCACTCAAGGAGCGTGCAGCTGGATCACGTGGTACACTAACACAGCTCATGTCAGACCACACCACAGATGTGCCTGTAGATGTATGTGCTGCACTCGGCAATCCAGACACAGTCAAGCGCTCTCTCAGGCGGGAACGTGCCAAGCACATGCCCAAGAACCCAGCGTCGCTCAGTGAACTCATGCTAGATGGGGAGTGGACCACCACTGTTGATGGAGACCCCTTCGTCATCTATGACAACGGTGTTGATTCTTCTGCCAGGATGTTAGTTTTTGGGACTGACCTTGGACTTCGCCACCTCGCTAGTTCTGACTCCTGGTTTATGGATGGCACCTTCGATGTTGCACCACTCCTATTCACTCAGTTATACGTGATCCCTGTACCACTTGGAGAATCAGCTGTGACATGTGTCTACGCCTTCCTACCCAACAAGCACCAGGAAACCTATGAGGAACTTTTCTCGGCTATTCAGGACCGGTGCACTGAGCTTGGCTTCAATGTTGACCCCACCACTGTGACCATGGATTTTGAGCAGGCAGTGATCAACGCCATGCAATCATCATTTGGACCTCATGTCAACATCCATGGATGTTTTTATCATCTTGCCCAGTCCACATGGAGGAAGATTCAGAGTCTTGGTCTGGTAGAGCGTTATCGCGACGACGACGTTAAGCTCTTCTGTGGGATGATGGATGGTCTGGCTTTCCTGCCTGAAGATGATGTACCTGATGGCATGGCCTACCTGCGTGATAACATTCCTGAGGGACTAGAACCCCTTCTGTAGTACTTTGATCAAATCTATGTGTCCGGTACCTACCGTCAGATATAGCTACCCCAACGTCCAGATGGCACTATGCCTCCACTTCGCATGCGTCGCAAGCCACCTATGTATCCACCATCCATATGGAATGTGCACAACATCACCCTTCGCGGCAGTTCCAGAACCAACAACATATGTGAGGGTTGGAACAATGCCTTCTCCAACTTGGTAGGACATGCTCATCCAACTATCTGGAGGGCCATCGACAGTATCCGGAAGGACCAGGCACAGGTTGCCACTGCACTGCTACGTGACCAGCATGGTGAACCACCAGTCAAGCGAACGCGGCGCCACACAGTTCAGCTCCAGACGAAGCTTCACAATCTGTGTACTGCCCGTCGTGATGGCACCAAGTCAATTCCCGATACACTGAGGGGCATTGGACACTGTGTGAGATGGAAGTAGTTTAATGTAGTTTTCATGATAACAATATGTGAGGTAGTAATTTAATGTAGTTTTCATAGTTGCATATTTTTCAATATTGTATGGTGATACATTGACATTAATACCAAGTCAATTCCCGATACACTGAGGGGCATTGGACACTGTGTGAGATGGAAGTAGTTTAATGTAGTTTTCATGATAACAATATGTGAGGTAGTAGTTTAATGTAGTTTTCATAGTTGCATATTTTTCAATGTTGTATGGCGATACATTGACATTAATAAAACAGAAAATAACAAATATTGTTGTCTTTGAATCTATATGCAGTAGGCCAAAAGGGGTTTGTCTGAGTGGGGTTATGTCTGAGTGGGGTTTTGTCCAAGTGGGGTTTGGTCCGAGTGGGGTTATGTCCAGTGGGGTTATGTCTGAGTGGGGTTTTGTCCAGTGGGGTTATGTCCGTTTACCGCTTGAAACGGACGGATATACTGAAGAAAAATAATCAACTTTTTGTTATCATTACTATTAAGTATTATAATATTATTTTTATATATGGCTTTAATTTATTGGTTTATGGTTAGGATAGGAGATTTGTTTATCTAACCCTAACTTAACCCTAATCCAAACCATAATTTAAGTTGTTAATTTAATTAATTAGCTCAACTAAGTTAACTTAATTAATGTTACCAGTAAGGGAAGTTAATTTGGTATTTTGATATTTCATTTAAATGACACCCACTCGCACTGACACCCAGTGGCATTTCCAGCAGGCCTGACACAAATCAGTTTCAGACATGTGTGAATTAGTACAAGTGTGAATGAATCAGTACTGGGGAATTTGTAGACACTAAACAGTAGACACTAGTTAACACAATTGAAAAATACCAACTGGGGTGGGCACTGGGCAGTGGGCAGTTGCCAGTGGGCAGGTCATTCAGACAAGCAAGATTTGGAGGGAAGACAACAGAAAGTCCACTTGTAGGGAGGGTCAAAGGGTGATACATTGATAGTTAATCATGGCTTGATTGCCTCTGCAAATATGTCTAAAGTAAACATTTGGGGCTGGCTACTTCCAGCCAAGTGAACTTATGGGGCCATTAGATTTATGCAAAAAGCTACATTCATACAAAAAATCTGCATCTGTATTCTGTATGTGTTATGTAATAGTAATACGTACTGTGTAATGTGTGTACTGTGTATGCAATACTATGCATTGCTATTATATGAAATGTCCCTATTAAAAGAATGCACATTATTAAAGTTATACTATTGGAAGTCCCATTGTTGAAAAGACTAAATTCCAATATATAAAGCACTGGTGTCATTCATAATTCCATGCAAGGTCTCAATTTGAAACTATGTAATACTTTTAAATTTAAATAATTTTAAACATTCATTAACCGGAAATACAATTTATAATCAGTTTTTATTAATATTAAAATAAAAAATCTGGGTTTTGTATTAATATTTTTATTAGGTCCAGGCCCAGCCCAGCCCGGCCTGCTCACACAAGGCCCAGGCCCGGCCCAAGCCCGATGTGTTTAATATTTTGTTCAGGCCCGGCCCGGGCCTGCAATATGTAGGCACTGCCC
This sequence comes from Lamellibrachia columna, assembly GCA_963662155.1. Classification (NCBI taxonomy): domain Eukaryota; kingdom Metazoa; phylum Annelida; class Polychaeta; order Sabellida; family Siboglinidae; genus Lamellibrachia; species Lamellibrachia columna. The sequence continues at coordinate 13,846,799 of OY759265.1, forward strand.
GCAAAAATTTGGCTGTGGGCCGGGCCGGGCTTTAGGTCCAAACCCGGCTTGGGCACTAATACATATTAGACGTGTATCCGAATTTCTCCATGTTTGTAATTAATAATAATAATTATGAGTAATTTATAGCGACCCAGGGAACAGACTCTTGTAACCCAGCAAGTGTACTATATGTTACTTCCACACTTAAAGATCTGTCATCTAACTGAAAGGAAGCACCAGAGAGTCAATAATTGAAATCTTTATTTTGTTTTTACAGTTTACATCATTTCTGCATTGCCATTGGCCATGAGAGGTCACTGTGATTTAACTTCTGTATTAGATTAAACATGTTCAGTCAATACACGTTGTATGTGCATACTATTGAGGTTGCAAAATAAATATTTCTTTAACACACTAGATTATATATATCCAAGTGGAAGAGTTCTGGAATCATTGGAATCATGGAATCGCTATGGAGGCATAGCAACAAGACTTCACCATTAATGTAGCAATATATTACTGTCCATAATAAACCAGTAAAATATAACTAACTAAATTAATACATCTCATAAAATGCAACAAAATCCCATCCATCGTAATAAAACTGTACTGAGACAGGAATTCACCATTTTCATGGATAACCATGGTAACCGAACCTTATATTAATAATGCTAAAATTAATTTCGTGATAACGTTATATTACAGAACGAAAGAAACCATTCTGCTAAAAGTGCAGGAAAGCTAGTCACCACTGGTGTGCTCACTAAAACATGCCCACAATCATATTTATCAAAAACTAAACCTAATCATGGTACACTAAACCATAGCAAAGCTGTAAATCTAAATTACAATTACAATGACCCTTGATGCACCTTTAAAATCATCTCTCCAATGCGAATTTCAACAGAGTAACTGAAAGCAAACAGTAATTGTGCATATGCACTTTTGCATAGTAATTTCCAGAGAGTATGTGTAGCCACAATGGCTGGTTGTGGCAACATCATTAGGTGATATTTAATCAACAACGATCAGGATGAGCATGACGGCAAAGAGTCCAACTGACACGGACGAGAAGATCACAAGCATGCAGTACTTGAATGAGAGAGTCTGAAATAGCAATAAACAGGAAATCACAAAATGTTCTGAGAGCATGTTACTTGCATGCTGACACAAAGTTTAACAAGATATTTGTCAATTTTATATTTAAGCATATTCACGGTGCTAGCATTTACACAACATGTAGATAATTTGTTTCATTATTCATTTTCCTCTGTGAGAGAGCATACCTTTTTATTATATAATCTATACTATTCCTTTACTAACGTTACTTTGTGTCCTTTGGTTCTCAGTGAGAAAAAATATTTCTATCAATATTTTCATACCCATTCAATATCTTAAAAACTTCAATTTGATTTCCTATTACCCTCCTTGCTTCTACGGTTGTTAAACCTAAAACACACACCTAAAAAGGCGTTCTTCATAAGTAAGATCTCTGTTCTGGAACCAGTCAGTTAATTCCCTTCCATGCATAATCGTTCCCAGACTGTCTTCCCTGTTTTATTTTACAGATCATTAGCTCCCAATATTATAACTGATATATTATCACCTAACAAGGTGTCAATAATTTATTGTTTTACCGGCCACCAGACACACACACACACACACACACACACACACACACACACACACACACACACACACACACACACACACACACACACACACACACACACACTCATTTAGTGCAATAAAAGATATGGACTGAAGTTTAACATTTCAAAGAAATTAACATTTCAAAGAAAGACCCAGCAGATGCGCCAGACATTACAGAAGCAGACCTGGCTATCAACGTAAAGTCACCCACCAAGGAGAAAATAATTAATATTACAAGGTAATTGTTACTGATAATGTGCTGTCTATGGTGACATACACTGTCATGCACAGTGTGACACCCAGTGCAATAAAAAACAGTATTGCACTGTTATAAATGTGTGACAAACAATGAATTAAAATGACACGGGTTGTAAAATGCATAAATTTCCATTTTACTGCATTAAATGTGTTGAAATGTTATGAACCCATAAAATATATACCATATCAAACCATAATGAATTTGATGCACTCGTTGCGTTGAATGTTTCATTGGGCTCGCAAGCTTGCTCCATAAAACATTCTGAAGCAATGCATGCATTATGAAGGAACTCGAGAAGGCACCGGGTCATGACCAGTTAACTGCAGTTATTCAAAGCAGACCCTGAACTAGCAGCAAGACACCTTTCACCCTGGTGCAAAGGTACCATTTTAAAAGTAAGGCGACCTCACCGACTGTGAGAACTGGCGAGGCACTACCTTGATGCCTTTCCCCAGTAAGGTCTTCTGCAAGATCATCAAGTGGCAATTCTTGATGGCGGTAGATAAAATATCATAAAAAGAACAGGCAGGATTCCGAAATGGAAGAGGATGTACAGACCACATTTTCACTGTCACAAACATCAGTGAGCAGTGCACAGAGTGGCAGAGAGAACTGTGTGTAGACTTTGAATAGCATCAATGTCATCCATAGAGAGAGTCTCTAGAGAATACTGCGCACATATAGAATCCTATCACATAGTGTGGACCTCACCAAGCTGTCTTATGAGAATGAAACATTCATCAACAGATATCACATTCAAGGTCAAGTCAGGAGTGAGACAAGGTTGTGTGATGTCAGCAGTTTTATTCAACCTGTTGACCATAGACTGGATCATGAAGAGGACAACAGAAGGGCCCACAAGAGGAATGAGCCGACTGCAGAACAACAGAAGTGGCAAAGTGTTGTTTCTGTCTGCCGAGCAAAGAGGAACAAGCACATAAGTCGTTTGTTGTTGTTTCATTTAGTGGATATTTGAGATTATTATTGTTTCAGGTAAAAAACTTTTTCACATTCGTTTTGTTATGAAATTTGCAACTGGAACACATTATAAATGTGGTTTGTAATGCTGGTGTTTATGTTATGTTGAATTAATAATAGCGGTTTGGATGAAATTTTTTTAATATTAGTTGTATTTGTGTACTGAGAAAAAACATTTAGATAGTACTAAAATTCAATGCATAAACGAAATAGACAAGCAAATAATTGTTGTGTTTCTTAGCACCAATATCATTCGTAAATGCCTTCAAAATATGTTTTATATATTGAAGGTAGAATCTACTGCAGTGTGTTGTCCTGGCGCCAATGGTTACCTATGTTTATTGTGTTCATGTGGCTAAATACAAACAGCTCAGACACTGCATGGCTATTAGCATCATTATTTATAATACACACTTGAATGTGACATCTATGTTTTGCTTTAAAAAGGCATGCCTCAGAATATTTCACATTTATGACAATCAAAACAGAAAAATCAATGGTGATTACACATTTAAAAAACCGGCCTTCGAGCAAGGAGAAAATACTCCGATTATGCCAAATTAATCATGATCGAAAAACTTCTAAATAGTTGATAATTATGATGAATTAACTTACATTTGATGACGGGTCTCCTTTGTCAGATGGATCCATTTCCATCGAGTTGCTTCTTGCTGCAAGATCAGTTAAACAATTAAATATGAGCCAACCAATAGTAACCCACAGAATTCTCAATGAAATGTTGCAGCTGAAAGAATATTATTAAATTTACATTTTTCTTCCCGTATAATAAAACATTGCCAAGTGTGTGCTGATGTATTAGGGGCAATTGTTGTCATTTATCTATTATTTGTACAGCGCACACTAAAGGGATCAAGGCCTTCGTAAAAAATGTTTGAATGTTGGTCGCATGCGAAATATGACCACCATTGCATCATGCCGTGCCACGCTGTGAACTGTTACAGAACTGCTATTGTTTTAATTTAAATCATGTAGCCATTCTCAACGAGGCACTGTAATACAGTCGGACATCTTGGAAATTCACTACTTCATGGGAAGCAGCTATCAATATGACACTGCAGAGTTGTTAGAAAAACACAAAGTTTTAATATAATTATTGGACATAAATGTTTGTGAACATATTCTGATGGGTATTATTGTCCTATACACATGCACTGTGTCATAACATTGATACATGGATTATATGGAACATTATAAACATTGTAAAGTACTAATTGAGGGAGTGGGTATGAGAATTAGTAATGCGGAATCATAAAACAGCAAATATAGAAATTAAAAATGAAACTGTACAAATAAACATTAACCACATCCAAACATAACCACATTGACTATTACCAACTTGAGAGGAGTAATGGCTTAACGAATTTGTTCTAATCACAACTATTGAGATTTTCTTACTGAATGTTTGCGGCTACTGTTTGTAGCCTTCTTCATGAACTGAATTTTGGGGTGACTAGTTCTTCTTCTGCTCACCAGTCGGCATGGCAAGCAGGCCGTCTCATACATCACTGAGTCGATATCCCGCCTCATTTCAATTCATGATTGGAATCACCCCAGAATTGAGTTCTTGATGAAAGCGACTGACGGTTGTTGAAACATTGAGTAAGTAAATCACAATAAGAAGAAAATTTTGACGTCATTCTCAACCAACGTGATGAACATTTTCACGAATGTTGAGAGGAGATGATGAGGACAAACCTTGTTTGGATGTGAAGAACTTCTGTGCTTCCATCACAACCATGACAATGATGTAGAAGACAATGTAAGCCGCCATCACCCACATGACGCTGTCCTTGAAGCCTCCTAGTTTCACTCCACTGAACACATTGATGACTACAAGTAAAACACAAAGGTTTCTTCAGGCATTTTATATGTGTGAAAATTGTATTTTATAAGTGGACTCCACTTATGAGAATCGTAAATAACAGAATCAACCGCTTAGTAGAATCACATATACTGGTTCAAATAAATTTGTGACTGAATCAAACATATTTTGCGGAACGGAATCATTTCCTATTCACATGTTCTATTAAAATGTGCAACTTAACAAATTGCTCCGGCCTGTTACCAGAGTTACCAGTGTCCACTATGCAGAATAAACGTCCCTCCTTATGTAAATTTATTCATATTGGTGAAATTGTTTTTAAGCAATCTCTCTTAATGTGCAACTTTACAAGTCAACACTGCGCATTTACTGCATGTGAAAATTCAAAACAGGTGATCCAGTATTGACTGCAAAGTAACATTCAGCATCTCTGGATCATTCACACTAAAGGGCAAGATCTACACTGATCTAAACCCAGTTAAGAACTTGTATGAAATATATATTTTTACAAAAAGGGAATAGTTTTATATGCTGCTAGAAAACTGAATTTAAAATGTGACTGTCTGTCTTTGTTTGCAGGAGCAAAATTACTTGATGGCCGGACATTGAAAAATGCCTACAGTCATTGCTACTGTTTTTTCCTGAGGGCTCCATATTGACTGTAAATAATTATGTAATTATGTTATAAAATATGGGCAATAAAGCACATGCTGTTGACAGTAGTTTGTTCTGTTGAGGGGCAGGTAGGGTCCGCAAGTTTACCAAGGGCCAGGTGGCCTCAAATTATGTCATTTGTGACAAACAATGAGTCAATGACATACAATGGCATACAGTGACATACATGACATGATGAGTGCGCTCATTCCGACGCTGAAATGTGCCCAGTCAAACAGAGCACGATTCTTTGCCCCGGGCGAACATCTAAAGAAGGTCATTATTGGCTGAAAAAAATTAATGCAGATGGGACTATTACTGGCAGGAAACTGCATGATTAAAAAGTCAGGCAGTAGTTTTACAGAGGATAATAGTATTGTGTTACCAGAAATAATGGTCTCATTCTCATTCAAATAAAATAGTTCACTGCGAATCAGGTCCATTGATGTTCAAAGTTGTAGCGCGTGAATAGATTAAGTTATGTGGTGCACAGTTGGTTTAATAAAAGCATGCATGTTTTTGTAAAAATTATCAAAAGAATATACTTTCATCTTTCAATCAGGTTATCTTTCAATCAACTTGTGAAAGTATGAAAACCCTTTATTCTACTGTACAGATCCTGACCACTTTTGTAATTTTTTGCACTGAATTTTGACTGGACGATTTCACAGGAAAATTTAAAAGTTTGTCCGATGATTCCACCAAAACTAAACACCAAATTTTTACAAAAGAGCCTGCAGGTTGTAGTGGGTACTAGACAGGTAAAAAAAATTTCGTGAAATGAGTCTGAAATAAGTTGTGAAAAAAAATTCAGAATTTAATAAGAATGTAAAAACTCACATTGATGATGACCAGGGCTGTGATTGCAATGCCCATTGGGGGGTGAGCCTGCAAAAAGCCAGCATCCCCTGAAAACTGAAAACAGAGGATGACGGTAAGAATCAGTGGAATTTGTGCATGTATTTCTGCCTGATAGCACCCTTGCCAGGGGTGGTAGTAGTACTGCTTTACCCCTGCCAGATGGACATGTTGAAACATTGATTTATACCACACCATGTGCGGATGTATGCGGTATCGTTTGTACTTAGTTCCACTTGCTGTCTTGGTCGGCATGTGTCTGGGTGCTAGACGCTCCTGTGTCCAAACTAAAGACTGAAGACTGTTTCCAGGAAATGCCTATCATTATCCGTCCGACAATGACAGGTACACTACCAATTAAGGTTAAGTTCCCATATGCAGGCCCTGTAAATTCCAGTGAGCAATCCCATTGGTTAACACAGCAACTAAAAAATTAGCGTTTCAACAAGTTGACCTTGACCTGTCAGGTGTACTGATGTGGGGATCGAGTGGCCCCTGTTGGCAAGGATAGTACTGACAAAGAGTTTGTATTAATAATGAATAATCAATATTAATAAAAAAAGTGATTTCAATCTAAAACAATTACTAAAATTTTAACATTAAATTACAATTTCATTCATGCTCTTGATAGAAGTCAGGTGCTATCTGATTTTGAATATAATCCACAAGGATACATTAATTTAACACCATTCCAGATCTCTCCTTTTGAGATTCCAAGAAATCAGTGCTATTGATCAGTTAAACAGAATGCACAAATGGTTTTAATTGGTAATCTAAAAGACATTGTGACACTGAATTTATTAATGTTTGTAGCTCGGTTGGTTAATAATAATAGTCTTACCATCATGACCCATCATATCTTAATATTTTGGAAAATACATGATTTGGCAACGAAATAAAAGATAACAATTTTACAACATATGTCAAGACCACTTTATTGCAATTAATATCGGAATTCCTTTAATATTGGCATGTCAAATTATAATTTTAAACATTTTGTGATGGTAAATATACTACAACAATTAAGATTACACAAAGTAAATCATTGTTAACTTATATGTACATTAAGATCCCAAAAATTAGCAGAATTTGGGCATTTTAATTATTAGACAAAATTCCCAACTAATCATATATGAGTTAATCAATAACAATCATTGTATATTGCCTTTAAATGAGACAACTTTCTTGACTGGCTGACACAGTACTTGCCTGTGAGTAGTCTTTCACTTGGACAAAGATGATAATAAAGGCAGCAACTGTACACAGGAAGGCAAGCACCATGAGGGAACGGTGAATCTGAAACAACACAATCGGGTCTGCTCTTCTTCATAGGATCCAAATAAGAACTTGGGGCAGTGTTAATATAGAAAATTCAAATGACCCAAACCAAATTGTATGTGGGTCAGAGTCCCCTTGGATTATCAGAGTTGAAGTTAGAAAGGTATATTTTTTAGTGGTTTTTTTTTGCAATTATCTGCTTTCCATTAACTGCATTGTCAATGCAGTTAATGGAAATGCCTCAATTTTTTTTCAAGTGATGTGGGTGAGAGGTGTCAAAGCTATAAACAAAATTATTCTTGAAATTTTTAATATCTACTAATCCCCCAACTGTTGGTTGGTCAATTGTACCAATGATGCGGTAGAACAGACTCCACATAACTGTACCAATGATGCGGTAGATGGCAGCATTAACTGTTTAGAACAGACTCCACATAACTGAATCAATCTGCTCTGGCATGAAGGATACTGTTAAGTGGAGTGCACTTTATATTAATTGTTATTAATTCAATATAATTATTCTAGCAATGAGATGTAAATGTGTAACTTGTAGCGGACTCACAAATTGTTGAGATGGAAACTATGAAATACACGCACAAATCTACTGGATGGATGCTTTCTGAAGATATTGGAATGTTAGTCTGTGGCGAGGACATACACGCATATGTTGTTTTTACCAGTATAGCAGTAGAGTCTACTAGAATATAAGCTGACAAGATTCTGACAACAAACCAGGCTTTGGCATCAAGCATCTTATACCTGATCCATCACCAAATTTGTTTTATCCATCATTAAAAACTTGTCTTATCCATCTTTAAACGTTTTCTTATCCATCATCAAACTTGTCTTATCCAATCTCAAACTTGTCTAATCCATCCTCAAACCCATCTTATTAATCATTAGAAACTTGTCTTATGCATCACTAAACCAATGTCTTATCTATCATCAAACTTGTCTCATTCATCATTAGAAGCTTGTCTTATCTGTGGCTGCAACATCACTAAACTTGTCTTATCCATCACAAAACTTGTCTTATCCATCATCCAACTTGTTCTATTCATCAATAAACTTGTCATGTCCATCACCAAACTTGTCTTATCCATCACCCAACTTGTTCTATTCATCAACAAACTTGTCATGTCCATCACCAAACTTGTCTTATCCATCACCCAACTTGTTCTATTCATCAACAAACTTGTCATATCCACCACCAAACTTGTTTTATCCATCTTCAAACTTGCCTTGTCCATCCCCAAACTATTCCAAAGATATCCATCAACAAACTTACGAGGTACTTACAACAAACCAGACTTTGGTGCCAAGCAGGGTGCTTTTTGGCCAGGCTGTCTTGTAGTGGCGTGCGATGAACATACCAGTTGCGGCCGCAACAACCCAGGCAGCTATCATGAGAACACCTGCAAGCATAAACATTAGGGGGCGTACATTGGCATGGGTTTGTTCAGGGACAGCCACATCAGATCTGTTCATCTTATTGTAGATTTACTGGAGTTAGAACTCTTCTATGTAGTGGAGATAGCAATGCAAGTGTTTCCTGTTTCAATGATCAGGTACACACACACTTATATACTAGTCAGTGTCAAATTCAACCTATAGAATATGCCATTTTCACAAAAATCTGAAGAAACATTTTGTGCAAGAGATCGATATACCAATTCACTAAGAGTTATTTCATCAATGCAAACATATTATTAGAAAAGTTGTTTTGAGTAAAAAAACTTACAAATATTAAATGTCCGAACCATATCATGCGATACGAGGAAACCGGTTAAATTCATGCTATATCTATGGCAAACCATACTGACAATAAACAAAATAAATGCATAAATGTCACTCAGCCGTTTATTATTAGCTATTGAGGCTAACTTTTAATTAGTATCTTGTGCAAATTAAAGCAGTTGAATGACTACAAAGACATTTAATTTGTTAAGAAGAAAACATTATTTTTTAATGACAAACCACAAACAAAAGGTGTGTAAAGAGTAAAGTGCTTTGAGCAGTCCCAAGGACTGGATACAGTGCTATATAAAAACGTACCTTTTTTAAAAAGGTGTGTTTGTGCGTGCATGCATGCGTGTGTCATATGCAGTGCCTATAATTGTCATATTTAAAGGATTTACTGTTATATTAGGATTTACTGTTATATTAGAAGAAAAAACAAGGTTGAAATGTATCTAGGGCTGGTAATATGATTTCAAAGTTTTTCTTTGAGGAATTTTTTAAAAGATGAAACATTTGTTTACTCAAGTATGAAAGAACATTTATGTTAATGTCATTTCTCCATTGTGATTTTCCTTGAGAAATATTTGTTTTATGTAGAAAAGGAAGAAAACAATTTAATTTGCTCGGACCATAGTTTTTCTGTTACTAGAATTTAATCTTTTTTCCTCTGGTTTTGATTCTAAAAAAATGCACACATGCTTTATAAACACACACTATTTTGTAGTGCATTATATTGGTCATCTTTTTTCATATTACCACATTGTTCTATTTATTTCAATTTTTATGACAAGTCAGGCTTGTCATAGTTCTTCCACATGCTTTTTGAAACACATACACAAATACTTGTAATGAATTTTTTTCTTAAATATTTAACACGTTTTAATTATTCCTACTTTTATGACAAGACTGGCTTGCCATACATCTTCCATAGAAGGGCAATTACTGTCACGACGCCAAGAACGAGACACAACAGCAGACATTCAATAATAATATATAGTAAGCATTTTTTTATCTGGGTATGAATATAATAAAAGTGTTCCGTGTTGTATTAAATATCAACATATATTTTGCTCAGACAAGACTCTATCGTTATTGTCGTGAACATACGCTGTGAAGTCTCAAATGCGAGATCAAGCGATATTTCAGTGGGTTCAATTTAGGAATGGGTTGAATTTGACACCAGTGACTATATGCATAGCTCTACAATTACAAATGAGATGATTTTATTTGAAACTGAATCAGTAAATTGTACACATATAACCTCATGACCAATAGACACTATTTATCTTAGCTAAAATGCAATATATTATCTTATGCACGACTAATTTTTTGTTAGTAGATGCATATGTTTCAGTGGATTACCAACTTGTTTTGGTAATCATACAATTTAGTTGAGCCTATGCAGCGGTATGTCCAATACTGCTTCAGTCAATCCTTGTTCATGCACTCTGCAGAGGAACCCCAAACTAGCCTAGACCTTTTTGTTGAGGCCTACACAATCCTGGGACTTTCCATCAGCGTCAGGAAGATGAAGGTCATCCAACAAGTTACCTCAGGCAATGGGACCTTCCAAAATCAAAGTCTCCCTAGGAACCCTTGAAGCTGTCGAGCACTTCCCATATAGGGAGTCACCTGTTCCAAAAGACAACCATTGAAGAAGAAATGCAGCACCAAATCTGCTGTGTCAGCTCCTATAGGAAACTCTGCCACTGAGTCATTAATTACCACCACATCAGGAAGGAGACCAAAGTAATGGTGTACAATGCCACTTGCATCATATTGAGGCGTGGGTCACCTGCCATCACCACCAAAAGAAATATCATTAACATTGCCATTGGAAGATGTTCCTTATTCAGTGGGAAGACACCCAGACAAGTCCTCTTTTCTCAGCTGAGCCATGGCCAGAGAACCTGTGGTGACCGGATAAAGAGATACAAAGACATTCTCAAGACCTACCAAAAGAGAGCCCACAGTTGTAGGATCTGCATATCAGGAATTGGGCTAGTTAGTCACCACAGGACCCATGACTGACCATTAGCAGACATCACCCAAAGGACTGCTGATAATAATGAATCAATGCCTGAGTTACCTTATCCATCATCAAACTTGTCATATCCATCACCAAACTTGTCTTATCCATCACCAAACTTGTCTTACCAATCACCAAACTTATCTTATACATTACCAAACTTGTCTTGTCCATCACCAAACGTATCTTGTCCATTACCAAACTTATCTTGTCCATTACCAAACTTGTCTTATCCATCACCAAATTTTTCTTATTCATTACCAAACTTGTCTTATCCATTACCACATTTCCCTTATTCATTACCATACTTGTCTTATTCATTACTAAATTTCCCTTATCCATTACCAAACTTGTCTTATCCATTGCCGAACTAATTTTATCCATTATCAAACTTGTCTTATCCAATACCACACTTGTCTTATCCATAATCAAACTTTTTATGTCCATCACTATATCATGTGTGGGGCACAGTTAAAAGGTTATAACAAAGGACTCTGAATCATGGTTTTAGATTCTCTTGCTGATGTTTCGAAACTTGGGCAATTTCATTCACTCCAAGTCGCTTCAGTTCACTCAACTGTATAAATGTGTACCTGGCTACTGACAGTGGTGGATACGTGAACAGATAGTCTTCATGTAGTAATTGTAGAGAGGCTGAATGCTTCCCAGAGAGAATGTTAGAGTGAAAAGGCTGTCAGGTGTGACGTGTAAAGCGCTCTGAATAGTCCTTGGGACTGGACATCGCCCTTTATAAGAACATGATTAAAAAAAATTGTGTTATCCAGGAATGAGCTGGTAAAGTAGATGATAGAGACAAATTTGTCTCCCATGACCTACCGTGCGTCTTGTGCAGAACTGATCGCCTTGAAATACTTGCCGATTCGACGGCTGCTGTCAGATTGACTAGGTCGCGAGAGAGAATGCGTGAATTGCCACTGTGCTGCCTCTTTGTCTTGTCTATATACAACAACAATAACAGCAGTGAGAATTACAACTAAAATTGCAACCAACTAATCTAACAACAGTGAAACCATTTAATTTGTCTACAACTAACATGTTTATTAAAAGTGTGCACCGCAATGACATAAACCAACTATTATACTATACTATACTATACTAAACTATTATACTCTACTATACTTTACTATATTATTATACTATACACTACAGTTTTGAACATCAGTGAACCTGATTTGTGACGGGCTAATTCAACTGAGGAGGGAGATTTAAATTTACCAAAAAAACTTTTAAATGAATTACATAAATGCCCAGTAGTTTGGTGCTAAACAACCTTTAAATGTTGACTAAACCTTTAAATCCACATACTAATTTGCCAAAGTTAAGTTAGTGTATTTCTTGGTAAGTAAGTAGTTCAAGAAGTTATTAATAATGGAAGACAGACAGAGAGACAGACAGACAGACATATTTATTTTGACCATGTATTAATCTTTGAAGTTGAAACAACTAATACAAATATAAAGATTAAGGAATTTTATTTAGCAGGGGTGAAACAGGTTGAGGGAACTTGATAAATGTTACCAACAAGCTGCAGTGCAGACAACTAGAATGTAATCAGATTGACTGATCTTGAATGCAAATGCAATTGGTTCTAAAGTTTGGAAGCATTTAAAGAAAAAAATTTACACTGTTTTAAACCACACTTCGAAATTTGCTAAATGCTAAACTGCACTAGTAATGGGCCACTGCACTAGTAATGGGCAACTGCACTAGTAATGGGCCACTGCACTAGTAATGGGTAGGCCTACACACTCTTTAGTAAAATAATTTCTGCATTATTCTATACATGCAAATAACATCGTTTCAGAAGCACAAATGTGCTTGCATCAAAGATATAATTTAGATCCAGAACTCAAGAAATATGTATTCCAAATTGCATTTCCACAATAAATCCTTGGTTGTCCCTCGTTCTGATAATGACTTTTGCATGTGCCTGTTCACAATTATGCTTAATGATTGTGTTTTGTTGTGCCTCTGAGCTCAGGTTCCTGAGGATACAGGTGCCATAGAAGTTAATTATTATTATTATTAACACTTGGGTCTGATAGCAGTTTCTGGGAGATGACCTAACCTATATAGTTGTATTGGAAGGAGTGCATGAGTACCTGATTTCAAGTCACCATATGCGAGCATGACATAGTATTTTTCTTTGGCGAGGTCGAACACGTTGTTCTGCCCAGGTACGCTGATGTTACGAGTGAACTCACAGGTGAGGTGACCACCGGTATTGCTAGATGAAGTACGGCTCAGACCAGCCTGTTCCAACTGAAACAGGGATGCACGGATAAAAAATACATTTTCATGATCGATCATCGGTTTATCTAACCGACTGATGATCCATCAATCAATGATCGATCACAGAAGTTCATCAATACTGTATATTTGATAAATATCACTGTTTCTATTTGTATTTCTGTACTAATATATATATATATATATATATATATATATATATATATATATATATATATATATATATATATATATATATATATATATATATATATATATAAATGAAAGAGAAACAAGAGAAACAGTTTAACTGTTTATTGGTTTATTTGTGGTTTTACATGCATAGTTTGTACACTCGTTGGATGAAGCTGACAAAGGCCAGTAACTAGGAGAATAGGACAGAACAGCCTATCAGTCAGAAGTTTTCTCTCTTCCTGTCATGTTTGTGCTCATTGTCTTGTCATGATCTCAGACAGATAAGTAGATCATGATCGATTCCTTGATTGGAAACATGAACCAATCAAGGATGATGAAATTGATTAATCGGAACAACACTAATACCCACTACCCCATGCCAAAAGTAACGTGGCAAAAAACTGTTTAATCAGCTGGTGGCTGTATTACCAATAGCAGTTATTAATATGTATGGTCACAGTATTATTTTATAATGCAGGTAATATCATATTTAGTCATTACACATTGTAATAACTGTTTTAATGTGTACCTTTTTGAAGTAATTCTTTTATGTTATATATATATATATTACATTTTATTATTATTATTATTATATCTTTTTTCTAACATAGATGTACTCATATAATTTTATAAACACAAACAGAGTGTATTTTGTACAAATGCTTTTATTCAATCTTATTCAATCTATTTCATTATAAACCATAAAAATCTTCACCCCAAATTTAATCTAGCTGGGTTCTTGGGAAGGCTGTAAGAAGACTATGCAATTCAGTTACCATAGATACATAAATGCTTCCATAGGACAAATTATAACGATACTTTTACCTTACAAAAAAGGTGAAAGTTATATATGTGCACAAAATGTTTCTTGTATAAATTATATAATGTGTGTTCCCACAAAAGACTGATTTTTCAAGCAATTAATTATATTAGTAGATTTTATACTTTATTCATATTTTATGTGTGATTGCCAATGTTTGTTTCTTTAAAAAATCTTATAATTAAACAGTAATATATATGTACTGTAAATCTGCTTGTCATCATCATAACTTACAAAGAAAAACAATTTTAACCATGTGCATTGTGCAAAAAACATCAGCAGTGGATCCAGGGGGTCTTTGGGGTCTCAAGACTTAGACCCCCATGTGCCCGTGGCAAATATTACGGTAAAGGACAAAGTATATATGCCTACATCAGAACTAGTGTCAATGTAAAAACTGAAGTATTAGCAGCCGGCTAATATTAACCTTTCTGTAAGTAGAACAACCTCTCCCCCCCAGTTCGCAAGTAGAACGACATATGACTATGAATGACTGAGACCCCCCTGCAAACAAGCCTATAGATCTGCCCCTGAATATATCATATCATTTTAGACAATGAGTTATCATATTCACTGGCTCAGTTGTTTGTTTTGGTCTGCTGAACAGTGTGTGTAAGGTAATACTGTAGGCTATTAATAATATAACAACACTTATATGAAGTTGTGCATTTTAAGTGCTCTCTTCCGCAAACAACAGGAACCTTTAGGGGCACTCTCAAAATTGTAGAATTTACATGTCATGTTACTTCCATAATAATAATGATATTTAGCTTTTAATTTTAACTGCATTTCTTCGATTTGAAGTTAATTTTCTTGCAGAAAGAGATGAGTATTGATTTTTCACTCGGTGCAGACATTTTTGTAATGTAATATTGTGAAAAGGTTGTTCTTTCTCTGTTGGCAGATGCAACACATATTATTTATTTAATACTTACATGAGCAATTTACTTCTATCCGACATCTGCCAAACATGAAATATATTTTGTACAAGGACAGGGATTCATATTGTTACAAAACAAAATAGACATTCAGACAAATTTATTTTAGACAGCTTATTCTGATGACCGCCAAACTAAAAAAACTGGTTTAACTTACCGAAAGCTCAAGGGGTATGTTGTGTTTTATTCCTTTTTCATTATAGGATGGCTGGAGAATGACCTTTTTGTCCTTGACAATGCAGTCAATGACACTATCGTCTCCCTGCAACATAAACAGCCAGATGAAACACGTAACATAACATACCAGGGTACGGGCCAACCCTGAGTGGAGCACATCTGTAGGACAGATCTGTAGTAACAGAAATCCATAAGACTGTAAATGAACCCATAAAATTATTATCTACATCTACTGGTTTGCTGCTCATGCCCAAAAGGAGCTTGCAATGCAAACTGGGATACATTGATTGGATCTCGCGAGACGTTTGAGCAGCTGACTGCGCACAGTTAAGATATTAACACGAGTTGCTCTTTGGATATACTTTGAACTCATAACCTGTTTAAGTCTGAGTTGGCACCTACAGTGAAAAAACAAGATGTCGGTAAACCAATCTATAATCACAACAACCTTTATAATTATGCAAGTTTTGGGACATAATGGTATTTTATTTGGGAGAAAAGGTAAACTGAACTGCAAGGTTATTTTTATCCAAAGATTGTTCTTATTTTTATTAAATCAATATATTCATTCAATCAACACATTTCTTCCCATTGTCTTCGAGCTATCCCAGTTGATGTCATCAATTGTAAGATTTCTTGGTTATTTTGTTGTTTCTGGTGTATTTTGTTCTAGTTCAATGACATTGCTTTTTTTGCTTTTGTTTGTATTGAAACTGAGTTGTTTCAGTGGAATATTTCTTGGCACTTGCCAAGATACCAAAGCAACACGAATTCATGATGTCATACATCTGCAATCGCATACCATGCTTTTATCCATTGAGAATCCGATCGACACATATCCGCTCGCTTTGGCTGTAATCGCAAATTTGAGGGTGTCTTCGGTTGTTCCTTTTGACCACATGGCGGCGACATCACAGCTGTCACCTGTGCAACCATTTGGTTGTCGTAGACATCCGGCCGAAACGCCACAACCACTCAGGTCAATCTGTCAACAACGGATTGAGATAAATGTACAAAATGAACAAATAAAAAGGTTATGTTTACTGAGAACTGACAAACTTCCCATAAATACTGATTTGATCAGTGGCGCATTTGGGGGATTGGACATTTGGCTTACGTTTTATTTTGTATATAGCCTGTTGCATCACTACATGGTAAGCTAATAGGTGACTAAGGTTGGCCCCCCGAAATCCTAGATATGCCCCTGGGTTTGATTATATGTTCTGGTTGTTTCATTCATTTCCAAGATGTCATCGAATTGTTGCTGAGATAAACAGAATGGATCTGTAGAGGCTCAACATCCACAGGCATCACACATCCATCAGGGAGATCTACAGGATCAGTGCAGAGTGTGAGGGGAGGGAGTGGGAGGAGGTGTGTGGGGCAGGGATGTGGGGGAACCCTGAAACAACATACAGATGAATGTTGAGCATTTGTCAGATCTGTCACACATTTCTGGTTGAAATGTTTTGATTTGAAATTCTGTATAAAGCGATATAAATATGTATATTTATCATATAACATGCCTAGAGCATTCCTATTCTGACCAGGTGTGGTCATCTATGACTCATGAGGCCACAGAATTCCCATTCCGGTCAGGTGTGGTCACCCATGAGGCCACAAAATATACCCACATCAAACAAAATCCACTGGGTTTTGCCAGAAATCTGCCTAACATCAAACATATTTGCTCTTTGTTTTCCATTTCATGTTGTACTTATGTGATAAACACAAGAAAATATGTACTTTATCACAATTTTCCACTTGAAATCAGTCTGTAGGTATTACAATGGGATGCGTCCTAACTAAATCCCCAAAATCTGTTTAATATATGGGAAATTTGTAAGAAGTGACAGGTTTGAACATAACATGATTTATGTACATGATCCCATAATTCCAGTCACGTTGACACAATTCCAGACTATTTGCCATCAACAGTTACATTCATAAACATGCCCTCGTGACATGACCTTATCCCAAGGTTATGGTGACCCAGCTGTGAGTCATGCTGCCGGTCAACAGGTTGTCTCCTAACATATCAAGTTCCTATTCTGTGACTGAAATGTTTTGGGCCATGCATTGTACCAGACACAGTGAATAGCTGACACTGGGTGTGCCCTGGTAAACTATGTCACATTTAGTTAGTATTAGTTTGGAAAGATAATTAACCACATAGTGAGTAATACACACAATGCAAGGTCTATGTGTGTTGCACAAATAATTTTCAAGTCACGAAAAGTATATAATATTTTATTTTGATTATCATAAGTTGTTGTTAATGCAGCTCTTCCATCTTCTTTATAGCAAACAAGATTAGCTGGCCAAGTGGCATTTGAGTACTGACATTTTTTCTGTCAATCTTGGCTAGGCAGAATTCTCCACACCGGTTTTGGTAAAATCTTAGTATCTACCACCAGACCTCAAAGAGACTCCTAAATAATAACTGAATCCCATATTCTAGTTCCAGTTCAAGTTTAGACATAATGCATTTATTATCGATATATAATTATTTACAGCAAAATTGTACGTACCTCCAAACTTGAATGGAAGATGGCAAATAGCCACAGAAATACCACCAACACCTTCATATTGCTGTCGTCTTGAATTGCACCTACAATGAAAAGTGATCTACACAATACTTGAACAAATGCTACTTGCTTTTAAATCCTGTTCTTTGGTTTGACCAAAATTCTGGTCTTATCAGAGCTGAGGCCAAAGATTAATTACTTGTTCATGAGTACAGTTTTTGAAGAGTTAGGTCAAGTATCGATCCAGGGGGTCTTAGGGGTCTCAAGACCCCCCTAGGCCATGGAGGGGGGTCTTAGACACCCTGTGTCCGTGGCAAATATTATGGTAAAGGACAACGGATATAGGCCTACAATGGAACTAGTGTCAATGAAGACCAAAGTATTAGCAGCTGGCTAACATAATTAATATTAACCCTTGTATAAGTTGAACGACACAATGTCATGTGTCGTCCCATCCACCCACCCCCGGTTTGGAAGTAGAACAACATATGACTATGACTGACTACTACTACTGATAGACCCCCCCACCAACAAGCCTAGATCCTCCCCTGAAAGTTGTTGAATTATGTTCCATGCTTTTTAAAGTACACTTAAATATAATACCTTCATTTATATCTTGTACCTAATATAAATGACAACTGTGATTGTTTTTATCATATCATTAGAATAATAAAAGTACTGCTTTTATTCAATAATTGAATTGAATTGAATCTTCACGGTTAATTATGTTTTCATCACTATGTTGTATTAATTATAAATAATGTTTTAATTTAATTATAAATTTCAGTCAATATTGATTGCACATGTGGCAAAACTAAGAAAATACTGTTCACCTGCACTCTCACAAATATGATGATTAGGTACTCATATATGGGTACTTTCGGGGATGAAGTACTCATTTTTCTACCCATTCATATACTTGCACTTGACTACTCGACCAAGCACTGGCCCCAGTTCTGGTGTTTATGCATAATTTCACTCACATTTAATTATTTACACAGTAGCCAAGAGGGTACCAGTCCCATCCACCAAAGGGTGTTTTGTGACATGATTACACATAGAACCAGTCTACCAATGTGAAGTTCAAGTTATGGCCACGCCCAACTGGGCCAGATGACACTGTCACTGGCAACTATACAGGTGTGCTGCGAAGGTGACAGTCATCATACGTGCACAATGCAATTTTTTTTTAATATTCCGTAAAGGCAGCGGCACTATTCTGTCAACTCCGGTAATAAAATTATTGACATGTCAATATAACGATAGACTTGGTAAGTTCATAGTAAATGAATGCAACATGCCGAAATGCGATATGCCTATTTGCCCACCCAGACGCTTGCATAGTCAACACGTTTGAGGATGAAAGGAAGAAGAAGCAGATATGATGTTACATTAATCTTAAAAAGATGATAGAGTAATCCTAATTTAAATGTTAAGTTAGTGTTAATGGCTGAATTGTCAACAGAGCAATGTTTACACAGGAATCGGCTATAGGCCTATACGGATCACTGTCGGTATGGGTGCATTCATCCAACATGCATATGGGATCCTACAACAACTTTCCATATTTGTGTACATAACATACAACGTAAGGACTAGAACGAGTACTTACGGCAGTCGACGTATCTCGGAGTATTCAAACCGCTGTTATTGCTTTGACTCGATGTCACAAACTCGCGATCCCAACGCGCCGTCTCCACCAGCTACGAAATGTATACTCGTCGGGCGTTTGTAAACCATAGATAACTGACTAACGCACATTACTCACAACACAGCACACGCCTGGTCGTGACAAGCCACGCCTGGGTGCTTCGGCCTTTTGGCAACAACGAGGTCAAGCATGACGAGTGTCTGACGTCACCAGCAGCTCGCGTACTACCCGCGAGTTCAAGGGCACTCACTTCAGACACGTTAGAAGTTCGTTATTCTCTCAAATGGGTACAATATTTACTGTTTTGCAATTAAATGAACTCAGTTTAAAATCATAATAATACTAACAATAATATTTATTATTATTATTATTATTATTGTGGAATTTGAACTGTTTGTTGGAAATGAGTTATTATTATCATCGAAAACAAACTATATTTTGCTGAGATATTAAATCACAGCATTATATTCTTCCTTATATAAGACAGTATCATTGTTACAATATTTCATTACCACCAGTTCACAAATAATTTTTATATAATCATAATATGTTACTATGATTATTAACATTGATATTCCACATTTCTTTACATTTATATGTCATAGCACTTATAGGCGTATACAATAGTTCATGGTGGGTCATGTTATATTTTGACATAATGTGTCTTGCATTCTGGCTCATAGTGGACCTATAAACAAATATCATTATATATGCTATATAATTAATAACCAGGTTGTCACCCAATCACATGAAATATAACTAAAACACATATAAGCGTTATCTATCAACATATAATACAGTTTAAGATTACACTGTTTTTGTACCATACATTTTCGACACCCATTGTTAAGAAACATCCGCTTCGTGCTCTCTTCTTACGTTGCTCTTGGCAACCACGTGGACACCGTGTGCGGTTACATTATAGCCCAGCTTAGGCACGGAGTTCCACCCCTGTCAATATGAATCCGGGCATTCCTACAAGACTAGAATACAACATGACGACACCGTGTCGTTCACCTGTTTGACGAAATGTCAAGCTGACCGCTAATCGCCATAGGTCAATATGATCGTTAAGTGTTTGTTCGGCTAATTTTAGCGCATTCTTTAAAATGCATCGTCATGGTGACATGTGAAAATAAACAAAATATTAATAGGTAACATATATTTGTCTAAACTATCATCGTCATCATGACTGGGAGAATAAACGGTTAGGTGATAGCCTTCCCGTGTCACGGTCAGATAGATATGGCCTGATTCGGAATAGAGGGGTGTCTAGGATCTCGCGGGGGGTGGAGGGGGTAAAGGGGAAGATTAGTCACCCATCAATTTACCTTGCTGGCGCAACAGATTACATAAGGAAAAAAATAAGTTAAGTCAAGGGGCACGGCCCAATGACCTTCCCCTAAATACGCCACTGTGTATGACATTTTATCAACTGAAAAAAATTTCCTAAATATTTCTATGAAACACGAATTTATCTACCAGTGGGGTAACTTAATTGGGGGTAGCCTGGATGCCTGCCCAACTGAACTCCTGAAGAGAACACTGCATATCCACATTCCTTATTTGGTGGCCATAGTAAATAACAGCTTCGAACTATTTCCTAACACGCTGAGAACTGCGGTTGTGAAACCACTGCTGAAAAGTGACACGATAAATAAAGATCTGCTAAAAAAAACTACAGACCATTCTCCAACATAGCGTTCATCGGCAAAGTGTTAGAGAAAGTTGCAGTCCATCGGCTAACAGAACACTTAACTATGAATGGACTGCACGAAGAATACCAGTCTGCATACAAGACGCTGCACAGTACCGAGACAGCCCTATTGAGAGTAAAGCATGACATCGCAGGAGCTCTTGACAGGAACCATGCCATGATGTTTGTTATGCTAGATTTATCAGCAGCATTCGACACTATCGATCATGCGCACTTGTTGAAACTTCTGCCTGATGAATACGGTGTGCGTTGAACGGCACTAGCTTGGTTCCGGACATACGTGGAAGACCGCACCTATCGCGTCCAGATTGACTCAACAACATCAGAGCATATGTACAGTGTGGTTTACCACAGGACTCGGTCCTTGGGCCAGTTATGTTTACTCTGTACACCACGCCAATGCAGCGCATATTCAGAAGACACAGAGTACACTACCACAAATATGCGGATGACATTCACTATATGCATCCTACAATCCTGCTGTGCCGGGCGACCAAGTGGAAACAGTGAGGCGACTCACATGTATGCTAAAGTCAAAATGATTACAAAACTGAGATGATTATTTTTATATCAAAACATCATCTCAACAGATAATCACAGATACTTCGACTGCAACGAGTACAGAACAATGCTGCTAGACTAATTACGCGCACCAGTAGGCACGACCACATAACACCAGTCTTAAGGGGCTTACACTGGCTGCCGATAGCAAGTCGAATACATTTCAAGGTGCTAGTGTTGGCGTACCGATGCGTCAATGGTTTGGCGCCGACTTACTTGGCAATACTTTTACACATACGAACTCCTGACGGGCGTCTACGCAACACTGCACCAATGCATCACTAAGAAGAGCATTGGTGAATCTGCATTTGGAACAACAGCGCCTCGACTATGGAATTCATTGCCCGTAATTCCACGACGCTAAACATGTTTAGGAAGTCTTTAAAGACTCACTTTTTTATTAGTCACTTCAAATATATGTACATGAAGAGAATATTATGTGATGGACACTATGGATGGACTATTTCTGATACACATTAATTTTGCATTACGATTTTCACCAGATTTTAAGGTTTTTTAAATTATTTTATTTATTTATTTATAGAGTAATTTTATTTGTTTATTCAGTGTTTTTGTGTGTTTATATTTAAATAGTATTTTATACCATGTACAGCGCATTTATCCATACAGTGGGAATTAGCGCTTTTAAAAATGCTGTATTATTATTATTATG
Organism: Lamellibrachia columna; assembly: GCA_963662155.1. Classification (NCBI taxonomy): domain Eukaryota; kingdom Metazoa; phylum Annelida; class Polychaeta; order Sabellida; family Siboglinidae; genus Lamellibrachia; species Lamellibrachia columna. The sequence goes on from OY759265.1 coordinate 13,869,583, forward strand.
AGGAAAACTTTCATTTTATAAACCATGAAATTACGTCAACATGTGGTTAATGGATTGCTCTTATAGACATGAATGTGCGTTACGTACGACAACTATTTTTAGCAAGTAGACCATTTAGATAAGCTACTTTTTAAAAACAATAAGAGTACAAAAACCGTCAATGTGGTCCATAGCGTTCCCTTGTGTTTACTGAAGGCGCCATGGCCAACTGTCAAAGAGGGCAGTGGTAGAACAGCGAGGTGGTGGAACAGCGAGGTGGTGGAACAGCGAGGTGGTGGAACAGCGAGGTGGTGGAACAGCGAGGTGGTGGAACAGCGAGGTGGTGGAACAGCGAGGTGGTGGAACAGCGAGGTGGTGGAACAGCGAGGTGGTAGAACAGCGAGGTGGTGGAACAGCGAGGTGGTGGAACAGCGAGGTGGTGGAACAGCGAGGTGGTAGAACAGCGAGGTGGTGGAACAGCGAGGTGGTGGAACAGCGAGGTGGTAGAACAGCGAGGTGGTAGAACAGCGAGGTGGTGGAACAGCGAGGTGGTGGAACAGCGAGGTGGTGGAACAGCGAGGTGGTGGAACAGCGAGGTGGTAGAACAGCGAGGTGGTGGAACAGCGAGGTGGTGGAACAGCGAGGTGGTAGAACAGCGAGGTGGTAGAACAGCGAGGTGGTGGAACAGCGAGGTGGTGGAACAGCGAGGTGGTGGAACAGCGAGGTGGTGGAACAGCGAGGTGGTGGAACAGCGAGGTGGTAGAACAGCGAGGTGGTGGAACAGCGAGGTGGTGGAACAGCGAGGTGGTGGAACAGCGAGGTGGTAGAACAGCGAGGTGGTGGAACAGCGAGGTGGTGGAACAGCGAGGTGGTAGAACAGCGAGGTGGTAGAACAGCGAGGTGGTGGAACAGCGAGGTGGTAGAACAGCGAGGTGGTAGAACAGCGAGGTGGTAGAACAGCGAGGTGGTGGAACAGCGAGGTGGTGGAACAGCGAGGTGGTAGAACAGCGAGGTGGTGGAACAGCGAGGTGGTAGAACAGCGAGGCCGTAGTAACAATTAAGATGTGAAGACTGCTCTATGTGGGATGTGAGTCAAAGAGTGTAACTTGTTATTCGACTGTTCATTCATTTTATTTCAGTCAAACAGAACCGTACTAAAAACACACAGTTCACTTGATTGGCTTCTCACCTGTGTGAATTCTGAAATGCAGCTTAAAATAATGCAACTCCTTAGAGAGAGGACATATATAAAAGCAACCATCGTGAATCATGAATAGTTTCTAACCAGTACGAATTCTAAAATGATATTCAACACCATTAAGTTTACAGTAGCCCTTCGAAATACAGCGGCAATTACAATGCGTCTCGGAATAATACTTTACAAGCACTCCGCCTGGTAGCGACACTGTGCGCGCTCTACATTCTAGTCTCGATTATCCAAGCTCCGGTATGTGGCGCCACCGTTTGTCGCACACGATGGTCGCACACGTTTGTTGCCTGGATCCAAACTCTACTTTTCATTGTGACAGAAACGATGTATGCATCCAGATTCATTCTGGGTGCATACATAATTAGATTAATTAGGCTCTCATCGGGGGATTTGGCTAACTCATCAAACAAGAGTGAACTTTTATCAGGCAGGCATAGGCATCGTAAACCCACCGGGCAGCCCTTCGGGCCACCGGGCATCCAACCCCTGTCAGGGCTGCTACTTTTCAGGTTTTTGTTTTGGGTGGTGGTGGATGTTTTTCAGTGGGTACAATAGCGTTTTCTGAATAGGACCTGGTTACATACGATGGCTATTGGCCCTAGCTTTTGGCAATCCCTCGCAGTTATGACTTCTAGGATAAACGTAAACATTGAACTAAAATAGGTAGAAACAATTGCATCGTTGACTGGGAGGGAACAAAGGGGATATATAGAGACAAAAATAGAAACGTGAGATGGATTGAAGAGGCCATATGGATCAGAAAGACGACTCCAATCATGAATCGATAAGAGGGGAGATACAGACTCAGCCACGCGTGGGACGGCCTTCTTGCCAAACCTTCTTGCCAAACCAACTGGCGAGCAGAAGAAGAACAAGTTGTTCCACAATTCCTGATGCCGAAACGTTCAGCAGAGGCCCGTTCACACGAGCGATTAGCCGTCCGATGTTCGCCCGACCAATCAGACAAATAATCGATTGTGTGAACGTCCTTGCGAGATTGATTACCAAAGCAATTTTTTGGCTACAATTGTGTCGGACGGAATTGCGGCTGGGCCCAATTCGGGCGTGTGTCGGGCGACCCCCGCGACCGAGTGCAGGTGTACCCGTCGTGACCTTTAATCAGACCCCAGTTGGGGATTGGCGCCCAGAAATGGGTCACACTTGCAGTATCTATACGCGTTGCTAGTATGAACGCGCACATAATATTATAACTGCGCTTTGTAATGTGACTCTCGACCAATTGGGCAACTAGTCGCTCGTGGGAACGGGTCTTAAGTAAATCAATAAATGTGATTAGAAGAAAATCGTGATTCGTATATTATCTACCAACTTTATGAACATTTTCACAAACAGTTTAGATGTAATAAAACAAAATGTTGAAACAATAATTGTAGCACTGCAGCTGTGGAGACCACGAAATGCAACACACAAACGTTCAGATATAACACCTCCAAAATAGAGTAGGGGAGCCCGGAGATAGTTGTATACAGGGGCAAGTTGTTACAAGTCGTTTTACGAAAACGTAGCACACATATGGAGTTACCATCGACAGTAGTTGGTTGGAAGTCCACCAGCGGGCGCACATTGTCCAACAATCAGGAGTTAAGAATACGAAATTAACGAGATGTGGACAAAAACGAATTTTTTACCACCTAAAACTGTTTTGCTATGCCCGCATGATATCATCTCACGCAGCCACTGTTTATGTTTCGTGAATGAAATTTGAAACATATATACTATACACTATAATGTATTATTCGTGTTAATAAATGTACCATACCAATGATATTCCATATTATGGTTAGGTAAATATGTCAAGTCTGTAACAACTAGCCCAGTAAACGGGCAAGTTGTTACATCATACGGGGTACGTTGTTGCTGCAAAGAACGTGTGGATCTTGCCCCCATACAGTTGTAACAACTTGCCTCAAACATATTTTTTTGCAGTTTAACGCACATGGACGATGACAAATACTGAATTTCAGTTTAAATTGTACTTGGCATAACCCCTTAAAGGCATAGGCCTCATATTGTACTGTTTATTAGCGGAAAGGCGTATCGAGAACATTTGCGTAAGGTGAGTACGTCATGTAATATATCATGTAAGTCTTGCGATATGTGCATATCTGTTTTATGGAGTCACATATCTCAATGAACCCTGCCACAGCTCCAAAATCCTTTTACAGTGGATTCAATGTGTCTTAGGGGTCACAGAACCCCCCTAGGCCATGGAGGGGGGTCTTAGACCGTCCCCTGTGTCCGTGGGAAATATTACGGTAAAGGACAACGTATATAGGCATACAGCGGAATTAGTGTCAATGTAAAGACTGAAGTATTAACAACCGGCTAATAAAAGTATTATCTATTCTGTAAGTAGAACGACACATGTGCCGTCCCGTCCCCCTCCCCCTCCCCCGATTCATAAGTAGAACGACATATGACTACGAATGCTGAGACCCCCTGCCAACAAGCCGAGAACCGCCCCTGAATTCGGTCACTTGCTTGTTCAGGTGACAGATGGTATTGTTTTTCATGTGCCCCTGCCCCATGATCGTTTCGACTTGATCCGTACTAGACCTGAGGCCTTGTGCATTAACTAGGGTAGAAAGAGGATGTGTAACTAGTAAGACCTGAAAATGAACTTTCAGCAGAGCAGACCGTGGTGGGCAGACAGAGCAGACCGTGGTGGACAGACAGAGCAGACCGTGGTGGGCAGACAGAGCAAACCGTGGTGGACAGACAGAGCAGACCGTGGTGGACAGACAGAGCAGACCGTGGTGGGCAGACAGAGCAGACCGTGGTGGACAGACAGAGCAGACCGTGGTGGGCAGACAGAGCAAACCGTGGTTTGCAGACAGAGCAGACCGTGGTGGGCAGACAGAGCAGACCGTGGTGGGCAGACAGAGCAGACCGTGGTGGACAGACAGAGCAGACCGTGGTGGGCAGACAGAGCAGACCGTGGTTTGCAGACAGAGCAGACCGTGGTGGGCAGACAGAGCAGACCGTGGTGGACAGACAGAGCATACCGTGGTGGACAGACAGAGCAGACCGTGGTGGGCAGACAGAGCAGACCGTGGTGGGCAGACAGAGCAGACCGTGGTGGACAGACAGAGCAGACCGTGGTGGGCAGACAGAGCAGACCGTGGTGGGCAGACAGAGCAGACCGTGGTGGGCAGACAGAGCAGACCGTGGTGGGCAGACAGAGCAGACCGTGGTGGGCAGACAGAGCAGACCGTGGTGGGCAGACAGAGCAGACCGTGGTGGACAGACAGGGCAGACCGTGGTGGGCAGAGAGAGCAACCATTCCACCAGTCTCGAATAGGTGGGTACGTAGACTTACTTCCATATATATAACATTTTTGAACATTGATAATGGCGAGGATCATGGGATTCTTGTCCTTTTCGCCAACACACATAACCATCGTCGACCCGTTGTGGAAAAGGTAACAGTTGGTGCCTGGGTGTCTACTCCACTCGTGTAGAGAGTAGAATCGATGTGCTCCTCTATGGTTAAGTCATACTTCTTCTCGATGCTGGAAGCCACTTGTGGAGTGTGGAAGCCACTTGCGGAGTGTGGAAGCCACTTGCGGATTGTGGAAGCTCCTTGCGGATGCGGGCAACGTTCTGCACTTGATGCGCCCACGGAGCGGGATGTTTTGGCGTAGAAATAGGCGCACGACATTTAGTATGGACATCAGCGCCCGGCGACCACGATTGGCTTCGGACACAGCCGCCTCACTGTTCTTCTGGTGAGCCGTTCTATCCTTTTTGGCGATGCGCAGAAACGACTACTTGTGCGTCCATCTAGTTGGACAAAGTCAAAGCATCGAACTCCCGGCATGGGCCACAGAAGATAACGAATAATCGGCTCGGTTGGTATTCTCGGGCTAGGAGTTCTCCTCACATTTTTTTTGTCGGCAGGATACGACCTGAGGTTCTTGCCAAGAGACGCCAGCATCACGTTCCTCTCTTCACCGCTGCGCTTCTGCTCCCTGACCTTGACCTTTGAGGGGAAGGTGCTGCTCAGAGATGACATTTGTGTGTGCTAGCATTGCAGAATAAAATATGCCACTGGACAGCTATCTTTACATTCACCGAAAGCACCTGAGGTTACACAATCTCTATTTGACAATGGCTACATGATGGCTGGTTTTGACGACTACATGTCCTCCAGTCTCAATCGCGTCCCTGACCTGCGGGCCGGACGCCGGGTTGGAAGCCGGATAGATGATGGCATACATGTCGAATCCAGATTGATACGACGCCCATGGTTGGCCAATACCCACCCCGAAAATGCTATCGAAACTGTGTAATGAACACCGCGCTATATATAAGACTCATAAAAAATCGATAAATACCTCAGACGGGCGGGTACTAAAATGTTGCACAGTCGATAAGAAAATGGCTTCCTTGTCCACTTGCCGTGCCGGATTAACAACGTGGAGAACCTGGTAAAAACGTTTTGTGGGGGGTCTTTACCAAGTACATGGAAGACGAAGATCGAGACGCATGGTATTGACCATGGATGCAACCCCATTCAACTACGTTTGAGCATAAGCATTCGCATATTGTTGTCGACGACAACATACAAACATACAAGAAACTACATCGTGTGGTGACAAACAAGAAAATACAACATACAATGACAAGCAAGAATTACAGCATACGATGACATAGAAAACTAATACAAGAAAATACATCGTTAAATATACACCGTTCTCCTGAGAAAACAAACAGTGGTATCAAAACACTTCCACCAAATTAGTTACCAACGATTCTAAAGATGCGATGTGAATAGTCAGATCTGATTGTGCATCTGTTGAACTGTCTCAAACACGAATTAATTGTTCTGCGCGTTTTGTCAGCACTGAAGTCCAACCAAACCTTGTCAAGATTACTTCGACTTTTTCAGTACTGAGTAAAGTTAGATAAATCAGCCAGTTCTGGCTCATTGTGCATCGGTGTTCATTCTTGATCAATTTCAACTTGGAAAAACTCTCCTCGCTAGATTTATCAATCGCTTTAAAGTCAGACATACGCAAAGTAATACTATCACATTGAGAAGGCATCCCTGTGGTTTTTCTTGATCGACATCTGATACATCATGTTCTAGGTCTCCTGTGAGAGTTTCTGCAGTTAGTCAACCGAACTGGAGCGGTTCATTTCCTAGAGTGTCATTCAGGTCCGATGAGTAAAATTTCATAAGGTTTCTTAGTAGCAGATCGCATGTCTCAGAAAACGCTTTGGCTGTCTTGTCTATGCCTATAGCACATCGGATGAAGAGAGATATTCTGGTACGTTGTAAGGAACCAATATTGGCTACAGTCCACGACGGCGTGAGTACGCATGAAGTCTATTGGCTATGCAGACCGCAGGATAGGCGGCTGAATTCGCCTATTGTTCCGGCCCGGACTGGAGGCGCCCTGAGTTGGTTCTATTCAACTATTGTCTTTACAAAATAGGAACTCTTGAATTAGTCTGTGTGGGCTGCAGGCACTACAAAGCACCCGAAGTTATTGGTTTGATGTTTTTCAACAATATTAATGGTCACATAGTCTGTAAAATATTCCGTTTCTTTTGGAAAGAAGACCTTTATCAGGAGGTATTGTCGGCACAGAACCCTCAACTACTCTGAATATAAATTTAAGTCGCTGATCCCGCCGTCGGCTTTGTAGGCTGTGTAGTTCAAGGTTTGTACGCATGGTGGATACCTCGTGCCTTGAACGGTAGTCGCTAGAGATGAAACGGGCGGCGCAGTGTTGGATTCGCTCAAGTCGATTTATGTCGCCTTGATGATACGGGTCCCATTCAGTGGCTCCATGTTCTAGAACAGAGCGCACAATGTATGCTCTCCTTTTACTGCTGATTGGGCAGTGAAGTCTTACGCCTTAGAAAACCAAGTTTGGGGTTTGCTTTTTTGTGACGGTTGATATATGCGAGTGCCATTTAACGTCGTCTTAAATGGTGAAGCCAATGTATGGGTTGCTATTAACGCGTTGCAGGATGACGTTATCTACACTGTAGAGGAAATTAGTTTTGTTTTTATACTGAGGATGTAACATTTGTTCGTTGACGCTCATCCCCCAGTCCTTTGTTTGCGTTGACGCTCATCCCCCAGTCCTTTGTTTGTGTTGACGCTCATCCCCCAATCCTTTGTTTGCGTTGACGCTCATCCCCCAGTCCTTTGTTTGTGTTGACGCTCATCCCCCAGTCCTTTGTTTGCGTTGACGCTCATCCCCCAGTCCTTTGTTTGCGTTGACGCTCACCCCCCGGTCCTTTGTTTGTGTTGACGCTCATCCCCCAGTCCTTTGTTTGTGTTGACGCTCATCCCCCAGTCCTTTGTTTGCGTTGACGTCATCCCCCAGTCCTTTGTTTGCGTTGACGCTCATCCCCCAGTCCTTTGTTTGCGTTGACGCTCATCCCCCAGTCCTTTGTTTGCATTGACGCTCATCCCCCAGTCCTTTGCATAAGTCTCTAGTTACTTTAGCTGGTTGTAGATAGCGGTGTGATCTCTGAATGTCATGATTCCTCTGTATGGTAAGCAGTCATCGGCAAACTGGCGGACTTGGGACTTGACGTACGCTGGTTGATCGGTTAGGTGGCACAGAAAGAAAACAGGGCCTAGCACGGTGCCTTGTGGAACACAGAGTCGGCGGGTACTTCTCTCGAAGATTCACCATCCATCTCTCTTATATATGTCTGTTTGTCTGTCTGTCTGTCTCTGTAGGCCTGTGTGTCTGCCTGTGCGTCTGACCCCCCCCCTCTCTCCCTCCCTTTCTCCCTCTCGGCGTGTTTGTCTGCGTGTCAGAGGTAAACATGATAAACGTAAAGGAATACACAACCAGTAAACATCACCGAGGGTTATTAGGCTACGTCTGAATACGTCCCTTCGTCAACCACCGGCTACAATAACACGTAGGCGTGTGTTTGTCAAATTACATGTACTAGCTGAAAATAACGAGGACGTGGCGCTGGGGTCATAATGAATAGCAGTCATAATGGTCATTTACATGGCCACTGAAACTAATAACTCAGTCGGGAATATACCCATTGCCATAGCATAAATACCACGGTGTACATATGGAAGGGTAAAGTAAACAACATTTTGTCTCTCGGCTTGCTTACTTACTCTAACTCATACATTAAAAGCGTCGAAGCAAAGTGTCAAACGACGGAGCCCGAATGACACGCCCAGCTGTAGTTTATCGGTGTTGTATAATAATGAATCACTATTGATAACATTTACCACCACTAAAATTATACTAGCAGAATACTATCGAAAAACTATCGAAGCATTAATACAATCTAATATGTAATCAATTCACAAAATAATATGTAATCAATTTACATGATTTTGAGTTAAAGTCCCACCACTGAAGTTAGGGCCTATAAAATTGGACTTCGTGCTCGATGCTAGGAATTTCACCACCCGTGCCATTATGACGATACCACCGTCTTTGATATGCGACGTGATTTTGAAACTTTTGTATAATTTCCCGTATTGCTATGACTAATTTTGTTTCAAAGTGCGTCATAATGTAAGTCATCTGGTGTGGGATTATCATGCCCCGGGTCACCTGGCGTTCCGATGTTACATATTAGTCAATACCACGCGTCTCGGCCTTCGTCTTTCACGTACTCGGTAGGTTTGTGTCAGCCTCCCCCCACCCCCACCCCCCCACCCCCACATTACTAATCCAGCATAAAACAAAACAAAACAGTTGTCGTTACCATAAACCGCCAGCAGCCTATCAGCATCATTATCGAGATTCTACACTAATATGTTTGCATGATTTAACTTTTCTAGTAACAGTCGTGTCAATACGACTCTGCATCCAGGCGATGACGTGTGCGACAAATGGTGGCGCCACAGCACGGAGCCTGGATAATCGAGGCTAACGCTGCCGTGGTTGTCGATTGATCGTGCTTCGGCAGTCTGTCGGAAGGTGGCACTGCTGTGCGGGTGGCCAACTGCACACGGCACGCACATCCGCGCCGCTGTACACAAACGTCTGCGGTAGCTGCCAGGCCAATCAGTTCCGATTCGCGCCACTATCTGCCGTTCAACCGACCCGCCCCCGCCGCCGACGAGAACTGCTGCCGCCGCCGCGAGGTCGGAATTTTTCACAGTTGCCGCCAAAGTCACCCAGCAAGCAAACATGCCGTTCAAGGTAGGTCGTCGCTGTCGTTGCAATCGATTGTTCAGACACAACTCGCGTCGATTCATATTCTGCGTCGTGTTACTTAAATTATTGGACGCAAACCGGTATATTGTTACTGAATAATGAGCGGCTTTCGCCGGATTGTATATATTATGTTACGCCTTTGTAACACACTGTATACCTGGCGAATTAAGGTTCGTCGACCACGTTGACGTGGTGACGAGAATAATAGCTTTTGTATCGAGGAGCTTCCGTTACACAGGTGATGCTACATGACCCAGTGTCTGTTAGGCTCCGTGCTTCGGCTCTACCGTAGATTGGTTTGTCGTTCGGTCACTTGGTCTGTCCGCTTACTCATCAGTCGCCTCGACAGTAGGCCTATTGTCTGTCTGTCCGTCTGTCTACACCTCTGCTTTGCCGCACGTTCGTCACTTACTCGCCCGCCCGCCTGTTCTCTACAAGGTGCTATAGTTAGTTACACATTCGAATTAAATATACACCACTCTCGATGTTTGACGACGTCCAAACCGAGCGTACCCAGCAAGCCTTTCTGCCGGGCACGCGCCTAGACGACTTCGCAATAAAACGCCAGAATGACTTCCTAGGGCCAGGGGGGGCCCATTGATCGTTCGCTCCCACGAAACACATCAATCTCTCCAACCAAGCAACCCGTGGCGACCGGCATGCCCTCAGTCCGTTGTCGCCTCTCAATCGGAGCGAGCATCCGTCTTACTCAGATTAACACGCCAGCTGGTAATCGCGCCGATTCGATGATCGACGTTTTTCGGTTAAACAAGCAAACCAGCCGATTACCTACATCCGTCGAGTCAGCGGATTTCTGTGGCCGGTAGATAAGACCGCTGCTGCTCCATCTCTTCCCAGTACGATCAGAGTACATTCAGCTTCCTCATAATATTATCTACCGACACCCTTTCTGAGCGAGATAATCTCAGTACATCGCTGTGCCAGTTTACTAACGGGTTCTTTGTACATCTCTTGTGACTTTTCTTGTGACATTTAACTCCAAATAACCATGTCTAGGGCTAACGTAGGAGTGGTATATCTTCTTAATTTGCCTTCTCCAGAGTTGTGGAGTCGACGACAGGTTTTATCCATTTCCCTGCGTGGGATATTTTATTTCTCCTGACATAGACACCAAGCAGATCAACGGCTTTTTGTATCTCCCAGACAAATTGGGGTGAACGAAAGTGTCCAAGTTTCGAAACGGCAGCAGGTGGTTTCGAACTCCGGTTCTTTCGACGCTCTAATACACAACCACCTCGCCCCATCGCGCCCCACCGCGCCCCACCGCGCCCAACCACGCCCCACCGCGCCCCATCACGCCCCATACCCGATGTTCACCGAGCCTCGTGTCCGCCCCTGGTGATAAATAGAACGCGCACAACACTAACACGACGCGCGGCCTTTATATAGTTCAGTTACGACGTCCTCGCGTGAGCAGTTTCCGGGGAACATCCGAGGAACATCCGGGGAACATCCGAGGAGTCGCAGCGATATCCGACGTGGCGATTTTCACGTCGTTTTCGTGTCCCGGTGTCACGGGCCGGAAACGAAGTATTATTTACGATTTGGACACTTTTGTCTGTGCGAGCGGGTTGCGATTGAGCAGGATTTTACCAGGTTGGCACACAAAGCACCACTCTCTAGATGGCAAGTGGCCAAGGAAACCACTGGCTCATTGGGAGTCCACACATGTCTATGAATAGTCCGGCCTTATCATATACCTGTCAGTTTTATGTTTAAGCTTATACACACTGCTGGCATTAACACAATCGTGATAAATTTGTTCCAATCATTTATCGTCCTCTGTGATATTGAGCACTTAAAATTATTGATCCTACATTTGAACATTTCAGGTTGCATACGATCGGTTTATAATATCCAAATTGTCAGCTAAAACCGGTCAATTTACGTAAAATCCACATAAAACGACATGTACATAATGTGTGCAACATACATAATGTACGCAATGTGCGCAATGCACGCAATGTACACAATGTGCACAACGTACACATTGTACACCATGCACACAGTGCATACAATGCATACAATATACACAATGTACACAAATGCATACAATATACACAATGTACACAAAATGTACACAATGTACACAATGTAAACAATGCACACAATATATGCAATGTACACAATATAAACAATGCACGCAATGTACACAAAATAAACAATGTACGCAATGTACACAATGTACACAATATAAACAATGCACGCTATATACACAATATACACAATATAAACAATGCACACAATGTACGTGATGGATGTACACAATCAAACACATAATTCATTATAAAGTAAGTGCGTGGGAACATTTCTTCAATAATGGTTTATAATCTGCCTAGATTTTACATGTGTAATTCTTTTGCGAAATTCAAACTAAAATCTCGCAGGATTACGCCCGCGTGGCCTTTAATCTATTTTTTTCTCGTAACACCGTTCAATTTGTTTAGCGATGTTTTGTTTATTTTGTAAAGTAAAATATATTTGCTTCTGTGTGGCGTATGTTGTAGTCTTTGTGTCAAATAAAAAATGCCTGATTCCTGATGGCTGATTATCAGCTGAACAATCTGTTCACTAGCGACCAATTCAAACTTTCAGGTTTCGTTTACAATCACGGCGGATCAGTCAGGATACGGACGTGCTCTGACGTCACCTACCCCAGGGGAGCTCGTTGGCTTTTGGGGACTCAGAAAAGGCAACACGATCGGCTGACTAGCGCTGAATGAGCGTATCTCGACGCTATTGTAATCTTTGTTTCCTCCAGGAGTCTATCTCGTGCTGCGGAAGCGAAGGTTGGCCTCTGGTCGGGCACGGTGTCGTGCCGAGATTATGAAGCAGCCAGTAAATCATCGCCTTGGCGGGCAGTGAGCAGACTGAGTCTAGGCTGACGATAAAAATAGGCAGTAGCCGCCGTGTAAGCAACGGGAGTCCGTGAAAATGAATGTCTGCTAATGAAAAACGTCAGACTGCGTGAAAATGTGATAAACATCGTCTGTCGCTTAGAAGGGAACACCAATACGCAATATAGAATTGGGCGATAAACTAAAACACGACAATTATGCAGTGGTGCGAGTTATTAAGCGACGTGGAGATTCGATGCTTGTAGAAAATGGCGCAAGCAAACCTCAAGCAATAAATTTAATTATGCGTTTACCCAGTAGGCATATAACCGGATTCTGTCGAGCGGTATGTGCGATGTGACACCAGCTACGTTAACCCCTTCCTGTCTGAATATTGTCTCGGTCGGGATTTCAATTCCATCGTCTCCATTGACGCCATATCCGACGAAACGGATGACTCAATATGGGCGTTTTATCAGTATCAGTCAACTGAGTCGTGATGACGCATTCTTACCGTATTACAGTGTTCCAATCCATCAGCAGGTCGACAGTTCTTGCACCGTTAGGTTTGTGCCCGTGATTAATCTGTCGACGTAGGTAAAACGTGCTCTCCCTTAATATACTCTCCCTTAATATGCTCTCTCTTAATATGCTCTCTCTTAATATGCTCTCCCTTAATATGCTCTCCATTAATATGCTCTCTCTTAATATGCTCTCCCTTAATTTGCTCTCCATTAATATGCTCTCTCTTAATATGCTCTCCCTTAATATGCTCTCCATTAATATGCTTTCCCTTAATATGCTCTCCCTTCCAGACTTGAAGTGCTTCACGCAAAATTCTTGTGTAACAACCGTCGAGACTTTTTTCTATTCTGATGTCAGTGTCCGTGTATACTTCGCATCAGTACAATATATAGCTAAGGTCTTATAATTATAGCCTTGTACCTCGTCCTTGGGACTGTTCAAAGCGCTTCACACCTCACCCCTGGCAGACGTGTTCGAATACCAACTCGACTTCTGTGTTAAACATTGAAGCTCGCCGCAATTATAGCGCGAAGACTAGTCATTCATATCTATCCACCACTGTCTCTGGCCAGACACTCATTCACACAGCTGAGTGAACTGGAGCAACGTGGAGTGAACTGGAGCAACGTGGAGTGAACTGGAGCAACGTGGAGTGAACTGGAGCAACGTGGAGTGAACTGCGCCACGTCGCCACACGACTTCCAAACCACTTAACACGTATTCTTGTTTCTCTGATCTTTCTGCACAGTTTCAACGACCGCCATAAAACGTGGAATGCATCCTCCCCTAAGCGACCGAGTCTGCCTTCCCGAGCCATATAAGGCGACTGATCAACTTTACAATCGCAAATTTCGTGAAGTACGAAAGTGGCCTAAGTGATTTTCTCTTTAGAAACTGCAGCTGAACGACAACGTAAACATTATAGTGCAGTATTCACGTCTTGTATTTATTTATTTTATTTATTTATTTTGGGTAATGCGCAATGCTGTGTTTGTGCAATTACACAAAAGCAGCCTGATGTCTGTGCAATGGTATCAATACATTTGAAGCTTGTGGTGTTGTGAATATGCACGGCTGAAACCGGCACGCCACCGAATGAGTATTATATGTGTCCCAGGGGAAGGTGAGATATTAGCTGACATTTTTATCTCCTCGCCTTGCCAATTGTAATGTGCGCGGTGACGATACTTCACAGCCACCGGGGCCGTTATGTCGCATGAATCAAAGAACACAGAGGAGACGTGGCTTCTAATGGGGGTCTACTTCATGAAATGGGGGGGTCTACTTCATGAAATGGGGTGCAGCATCCAGCTTCTAAACAAAACATAGTGTGCATGTGCGCACTGTGCGCTGTTCAAGGAAAGTCGGAACAGTGCACTATTGATTTTTCCACTGAAACCGATGATAAATGTGGTTCGGGCAACTCCACAATGAACGCAAAATTCATACATTTTTTAATGAAACCGGCACTTTGATTTGTATATTTAATTGTCACCTGCAGTTACTAGTAGCGTTTTAGTCAAGTTCTTGTGAGTTTGATCTCGCATTTTTGCGACGTTTTGAGGCAGCTCGATCACCACGGAAACGTCGGTCGGCACTGCGCCGCCACCGGCAATAAAAGCTGCTAAATCACGGCGCAGCCCGCTCTCGTTTTACGACTGTCTCATCATTCTGCAAGTATAATGACTCAGTCGCGGGTTGATGGTACATACGACACCACAGGGTATACTGTACACAGTCGCGGGTTGATGGTACATACGACACCACAGGGTATACTGTACACAGTCGCGGGTTGATGGTACATACGACACCACAGGGTATACTGTACACAGTCGCGGGTTGATGGTACATACGACACCACAGGGTATACTGTACACAGTCGCGGGTTGATGGTACATACGACACCACAGGGTATACTGTACACAGTCGCGGGTTGATGGTACATACGACACCACAGGGTATACTGTACACAGTCGCGGGTTGATGGTACATACGACACCACTCCTTGAATGCACATGTTCTTCTCCATAAAACAGTTACTCTATTAACGTTTAAGGAGCTCCTTGGTCGAGAGCGATATCAAGCCCAAATCAACTATAATGTGACTGGCTAGACAGTGAGGACCACAATAAAATGTAATGTTAATTCGATCCCACAACAATCTGCATCCGCCTGAACGCTCGAGTTGTTCCGTGTAGTAAACATCGTCTGTCTGATCAAATCATTCAAATGTCGACGCTTTCGCACAAGCATCGTGACGACGCATAAGAACCACTGGCGTAGATGGCATTGAGTCCGTGGACTGAATCTGTACACACAACCGTCACTGGCATTGTTCGCAACGAGCTACTACATAGCAAGAGAACGTATAAATAGACTTGCTGTATGCGCCTGCAACACGCCGTTTACTTGATCTACGCACCATAACGTACACTAATTGTACAGCGACGAGTGCCGCCACCCAGTGCGGCCGTCAGGCTTTGAACACAAAAGTGGAGCAACGCACTTGACCCGATACCGACGCTGAAGCCGACGTCGATATTCACAATAACGAACAGCATTTCAGGTATCGCGAGTTTGTGTATCGCGGTAATTTCAACTCGGCGAAACGGGGAACAAATGTGTCATAGTGGACCATTAACAGTGACACGAACGTATCTATAGTGAATACAAAACGACATTGAAAGAGACAGTAGGGCCTATGACGATCTGTCTGGGTTGTCCGACTATAATTAGTAGACAATAATTGAAACAGGAAAACAGCATTAACGTCACTAAAAATACAATCCTCCGGGCTGTTTAAGTTGTTGGCGCCTGCAAGATACTCGGCTTTGGTCACAGCTAAAGTGAGTCACAGTTGGTTTTGCCACCGTCAGCCATTACAGCGTGTTCTTGGATCCTACGATTTCTTTAAACTTTCCTGACCAATAAAACCGACTTCATTTACTTCTTGTGGACAGTTCACAAACTTGACAATTTTCCTTTTGAAATGTACACCATCAAACCTTCCACGCCCCCTGGCGTATTTAGCATCTCAGAAACAGACGCAAACGGAATTGTGCGTTGGGCACAATATAAACTCCGGTCGTTGCTTGTACGTTGCAATGCTGTAGTGGCCTGGCTCTATTTACTAAACATAAAGCTATTCGCATTTTGGTATGGCACCCAATCTAATAATCATAGTAAATTCTTTTGAAGATTTCAACAAGATTTCAACAGAAGTCGCACTCTTATTAAACCGTCTGCTCATATTACATAACCTATTCACGCACTACATATTACTTAACCTATTCACGCACTACATATTTGAACATCAATTAACCTGATCCCTGATGAGCTAAATGAGTGTTGGATGGAGTTTTAACGCTCTCTGTGTGGCTAACCATCGACCGCACCTGGCTGACCCCATCCGACCACAACAACGATAAATTACCGACAACACACGTCTGCCCCACACACACCTAGCGGAAACGTCTGTCCATATCTTCTTTCCCGGAATTCGTGGAATGGTCCGAGAAGTGTTCCCCAAGCCCGGAACTGCACCCGAGGTGAGCTTCAGACTGCGCCAACAGTAGGGTTCAGCCTAGTGTTACGTTTCCCATTGGCGACCATGTTAACGTTTTGCATGATTATAAGAAAACGGGACCATCAAAAATTATGAAACTTCTTTCCTGCCGTTGTCAACATCTGATTGACATGCTGGTCGAGTTTTGTCAAAATCACATATTTCTAACTCTTTTAAAACGGCTGAACGTCTGTAACACACCAGGAAGTCTAACTGAGGCATGATCCCAGTAAGGTTAATTGAGGTGATGAAAACACCCCGTTGGCGCAAGCACATGCGCACACGCAGCGCATCCAATCAGAAAAATGATACACTTGCCTCCGAGAGATTAGCCTGGTAACGCTGCACGAGGCGCTATCGTAGACGACGTCAGTGTTAATCGCTCCGAGAAGTACATTCCACCACGCGCCGCTTTGCAGATATGCCGACGGGACAGCGATAGTCTGTTTCAGAAGATACGTTCAGATGGTGTTCGCGATTGTGCTGATTTTGATGTTTTTCGAGGCACAAAACGAAAATGCGACACTGTGACATTCAACAATTACATATATGATTTTGTTGACATTTGACATGGTACACGTCAGCTGTTAAACATGTTACTCAACACAGTTAAATGTAAACAGACCACGGATTTAACGCGCTTTAAACCTTAGGATTCCGACACGAAAAAAAGGCACGTGAGATTTCTCGCTGTGAGCAGATGTAGCTTGTGCTACGACTCTTTCGGATAATCACATCTGACATGTTGTAACGTAGGAACAACGATATAATATCAGCGCTGCTGATACATCCGCATAGATAAATCACTCAACACAGCTGGACTGAGAGATTACACTGGATCCGCTCGTGCGAGATGCCAGTAATCTCTAACGCAAATTCAGGGTAGCTACATTTTTGTACCAACTGAATACTGAGAAATTGTGCCCGAAGCTGAGTGTGCTTGGTCGAATCGGGTTACTTACATCAGTGACGTGGCCGTCGCTGGGGTGGGGGGGTGGATGGAGTGGGGGGTTGTCGTAATCCTTTTGCTTGGTAAACTGTTGAATAAATATTTTTAACTCCCTGGGTTTTGAAACTTTATTAAAAACTTTTCCAAGTCCCCTTTTAACATCGGATTTCCATCCAAAGGCAATTAGATCAATGGCTTCCAGTGATGCAGCTACTGCAGCTACAGTAGGAGTAGCATAGAACCCCCCCCCCTCCATCGCTCGCGCCAAGGCATGATTGTTTCAAATTCTTCGCGAATGAATGACTGATATGCGGCTAAAATCGTTAACAATTATTTAGTAGTCTTTTTTAACGTTTACCATATTAGATAAACTATGGTTGCAACTATTTATTGCATTACGTTACAA